>JACXGK010012494.1:0-14240 GCA_016801125.1 Novumbra hubbsi | reverse complement strand
GCTTTATTACCCCACATATCATTACTTGTTTTGTTCATGCTTTAAGCAGTTTCATTTGGCTGTTAATAATGCATTCATGATATGGCTATACATTCTTAAGGCACAAGCATACAATTGTACGATTGTGATTATAGCTTATTATGACACATTGATTCATCATTTCAACACACACAGAATGAAAGTATTTTTTCCCTACACTACTCTATGTTTTGGGGCTCGCAGTCAGGGCATGCCACCTAGAAAGGCCTCTAGCCCTCTCTATGCCGCTGTGGGCTCCCCAGTCAGAGCAGCTGTGTTCAGTTGACTCTGATTGGGGAGCCTACTTAGGCTAGGCTACAGCCACACAAGAGGCTCCGCTTTTTCTGTTCGTCTCAACAACTTCACGGTTTGTCTCTGTTTTAATTCTATTGTCATGTGAATACTCTACACGTTTATTGTAAGTCGTTTATATGTTTTTTGCTAAGTGATTTAGCACCTTTCATTTACGTTTACTGTTCGTGTAGTTTTGTTTTGTGTGTTTATTGGATAAAATCACCTTTACTTTTGAAAATGTCTGCTTATGGTTCTGCACCCCAACGAAACCGTGACACAGGGATGGAGTGTGGTCCTAGGTAACAGTAAAGAATACAGAGGTTAGTTAAGGAAAATTGAGATAGCACAAATTTGTAGAACAGGCATAAAACTGCATTCTGAATATCAGAAAGTGGAGCTAAATATTAAAAGGCCTAAATTGTTGGCAGTCATCCCAGGATAGGGAAGTAATAAAGCTACTCTTAGCAGAAGGAGAGGGCCTGCTAGATAGCATAATTAAAGGAAGAGAAATGTCGCATAGAAGTTTGAGGTTTGGTAACATGATTCCGGTTGTTGAGAAGTTAACAAAGTAAAAATCTGAGTCTACGTGGCACTATTGAAATAGAATTTCAATTAGAGCACTTGTTTAATACGAAAGTATAAAACAATTGAGCAGATCAAAATATGAAACTCAACAAAAACCTGTTGAGTAAGAATCAATTAGCCAGTGTTGTATGTATTGTCTATGTGTTTGTACGTCATGTGTTTGTCTTGTTTGTCATTAGTAACATGTACCCTTCAAGTTGCACTGCATTTTAACTAGCAAAATCCTGTACTTCAACTAGTAATTACATTGTACCAATCCAAAAAGTACTTTACGGTGTACTAGGGAGTAATTTCTCCTATCTGGGTTGTGTTAAAAGATGCTTTCTATTAAGTACATTTATGTGAAATGCGCTTAAAGAAGCCTAACAATAAGAGTGTGTCTGAATGGGTAAATGTAAGTACACTGTTACGTCCCCAGTTAGTTTTCTTTACGTTTCCCAGTGTCTGTGTTGCTGTGTGTTTGTATGTGTTGCTGTTTGTTCCCCTTTGTCTGCACAGGTGCCACCAATCAAGTTCATCTTCCTCCCGTTATTCTGTTCAGCTGGTTCCTGTCCCATCAACCAATCACATCATTCCATCAGCAGTATAAGAACCCTCCATTCACCACCCCATCAGATCTCTCTCTATGTCTCTCTCTCTGTTCAATGTTGAGCTTTTTGTCAATCTTTGTCCAGACCTCTGATTGATCTATGCACACTAGGTAAGACCTGGGCGGACCACCCCTTGTATTTCTTAGAGTAGCCAAAGGGGAAGTTATTATTTTGTTAGGTAAGTTTTGGTTAGGGGGTTTTCTGACTTTTGCTTTCTTTGCTTTGGTACCGCCCAGCCCCTTTCCCCTCTTGTACCGTGCTGTTTTGTGGTAAAATAAATCCCCTGTGCGGTACCGTTAGTTTGTTGTTGTCTCCTCCCTTGCACCTCACGACCCCACATCTTATATCTATTATTTTCACACATTTTCATGCACAGCAGGGCGTTGCGCCTCCTTTAATATAAAGGTGGTCGTAACAACACACATTTCAATAATGTTACTTCTATGAAAAGTAACACAACTGGTAAAAAGACATATTTCCAAAACTCTTGTTTACCTCAAATGTTATTTGGGCAAATATTACGCCAACATTACTACGCTTCAAATTGTGTTAATTAGGTATACCTAACGTAAATTTCATGCAAACTCCTCCAATTCATCCCAGGTAGCATTCTTTTTTTTTGAGGGAAGTACTGGCAGCAATGTTGAGCAGGGCTATTTTGACCAGTGCAGGTTGATGGGCATTCAGGTGTATGGATGTATGCTTTCCTCTTTCACCCTGTTGGCAAATCCTTTTCCCCTTATGTTAATGCATCAACTTGAGATAAAATGAAAGAAACACAAAAAAAGTGATTTTGGGAAATCTGCCTATTTGTAACAACAATTTTTTAAGTACCTGCAAAGGCATAGAAATTCAGTTTCACAGCTGGGGCGTCAACTGGCTTGGAAATACCACAAAAGCCCCCAAAAACCGCTTGAACACCAGGTAAACTTTGCAAATGGCACAACAGACAGCTAGCCATGATTAAGTGAGATAATGGGGCTGGATACACCTTTTTTATATTAAGGTTTAGATTAATGATGACAGTAGTATCATAGAATACACAGATTGTAATAAAATATTTTAACAGATTAATGAATTTCCCCCAACAAATAATAAAAACTATTGACCTCCGCAGGGGGCGGCAGCGGCGCCGGCTCCGCAGGGGGCGGCATCGGTGCCGGCTCCGCAGGGGGCGGCAGCGGCGCCGGCTCCGCAGGGCCGGACGTGGAGCAGGTGCTGGGACGTGGACCCGTCGTGGAGCAGGTGCTGGGACGTGGACCCGTCGTGGAGCAGGTGCTGAGACGAGGGTCTGACGTGAAGCAGGTGCTGGGACGTGGGCCGAACGTGGAGCAGGTGCTGGGACGTGGACCGAACGTGGAGCAGGTGCTGGGACATGGAGCAGGTGCTCTGGCACCGGTGTTATTCCTGGATGGCCCTGGAGCGACAGCTGTGCGCTTCCCAGGACCCTTGGCACCGGTGGTGCGACGAGCAGGCGCTATCCCACGGGCTGCCTGTTTACCAGGCCCCAACCCGGGATGCCTGGCTAGCCTGCTCCCTTCCCAGGGAGACAGGCGGGAGCCCGCGGTCAGCGCAGACAGGGACAGATACTCGGACTGCCTGGATCTCCCCTCAGGTACCAGCCATGGCATCCCAGGTAGCCCAGATAGCCCCCCGCCAAAAAACATTTGGGGGCGACCCTGGGATCTGGCCATGCTGGGTGCCGAGGTAACCCATGGTACTCGGGTTGAAGGTGGACTTGTCCACCCCCTGTTGACACCCCAGCCTGGATCATCATCAGGAAGATCCCAGTCCTCGTATTCTGCCCCAAGAATCGTCAGAGGAGAGAGAGTCGGATCCCCAGTCCCCCAACCAGGTGTACTGCTCTCTCCCCCAACGCTGCCCGTCGAATGTCGCTGGTTCTTGGTGGTGGTTTATTCTGTCACGGCTGTGGTGTGCAGGCGAACCAAAAGCAGACATTTTGTATAAAGAAAAGGTGATTTAATCCAATAATCAAAACAAATACAAACTAACACGAACTGTAAACGGAAAATGAAAAGTATGCAACAAACATAAAACGATGTACAAATAACGTGTAGCGTATTCACTTGAATTGGAATTAAACAAAGGACAAACCGTGAGCTGTTGAGACAAACACAAACAATAAACCACACCGTGTGTGGCTGCAAAACTAACCTAAGTAGGCTCCCCAATCAGAGTCAACTGCATGCAGCTGCTCTGACTGGGGAGCCCACAATGGCATGGAGATGGCTAGAGGCCTCTCCATGTGCCATGCCCTGAATGGGAGCCCCAAAGCACAGAGATGGCTAGGGGCCCGCATCCAGGACATGACATTATTGAAATAAATAATGTATTGATTTAAATTAAGGAAGGTTTTCAAACATAGCAATTTAAAAGGAAAACAAATATTTGATATACCTCAAATGGGCTGTACCCTGCCCTCTCTTATTTGGTTGTTTCAGACAATTCGTGTTCCAAGAGGTAAAAGTGAGCCCTGTCTTTCTCTTATTTAAAATGTTAAAAAAAAATTGCATAACATGTTCCTATTTAAATGTAGGAATGGACCTAACACAGAGACCTCCATGAGTAGGCCCCCTGTCCGAGCAATTAGCAGATTGTTTGGTGACAATCCAACATGGTTTGAGATCTGGAGTAGGACCTCTAAGAGTGAGGATTCTGTATGCACAGTCCAAATGCAATGGCAACATGAGTGCATCCTTTTGCAGCACATTGACCAAACAGGTCATGGGATGACTGTTACGGTTCTTTGAAGTCAGGACACGAAGAGCAGGGGGTTTGTAGAAAGACATCGCTGCAGGTGTTGGTGTGAAGGGCTTCAGCGCCAGCCATGCCCACCACCTGGCCTGCTCCTCCAGAGGCCGGTCGAAGAACCCCTCCGGTGGCTTCTCACCACCCCGGGTCGGGAGTAACAGGGTGTCCTCCTCCTTTCCCGGGTCCTGGGTCTGTCAGACCTCCAGAGTTAGCCCCCACGAGTCGGAGAACAGGGGCCCTTTGTCATCCTCCTCCGATGCCTCCAGGTCCGCCTGCCCCCATAGCCCCCCCGAAAAAAACTGGCGGGTCTTCTGGGCTGATTTATGGGCCTGCCGACGTCGTCCTCGCTGGCCTCCCCTTCTATTTAATCCCCTCCCAGGATCCCCCTGCTCTTTACCTCTGGGGAGGTCCTCCGTGACCCAGCTCTGCTTGGTCCTGGGATGGTAGTTCTTATTGTTACGGTTCTTTAGGACAGGACACGAAGAGCAGGGGGTTTGTAGAAAGACATCCTTTTAGTCGTAAACTTAACTGGTTATAACTAAACACTAATGATTGGCTTTTTGACACTTACGCTCGATATTGTTTCCAATCTGCAAAAGACTTGCTGCATCGAGACAATGTTCCGAGACGTGTCCCAAAACTCTTTTGGTCACGTGACGCTGGGTGTCCAAACACAGGCGCTGGTTATGCTCTAACAGGTGATAAAATCAAAGTGGCAAAACCAAAAAGTTTAAATGCGTGGCGTCAGTTGGTAGAGTTGGCGGCTTAGTTGGTAGTAACCATAGACATGCTCTATCATCTATGACATGTACATGTCACGACCTTGAATAAACACATATTATCAATAATATAGTACACATGTGACAAAAACTTTATTGGTGGTTTAGCGGTTAGTGTCGCTGCCTCTCCTGTGGAACTGCACGGGTTCCAAACCCGGTGCTTTTTTCCCAAATGAAACAAAATTATTCATCGTTTTTAAATTATTAATTGAATTCATTATTAATTCATTATTAATTTAATTCAATGCAAAAATATCTTTGAAAAGTAGTGATGGTATGTTCCAATTGTTTCGAAACAATGTCTCGAGTATTGATATTGAGTAGGATACAGAATACAGGCTGCTATACACGCAAGGTCGATACTGTTCCGAGCGTTACGACATCGTTACGACACTCACTGTACAAAATCAATGTTCCGAAACACCTCTGTTGATGTGACGGCAGGTTTTGAAACATTTTGTCACATGATATTGAACAAAACAGAGTGTAGTTTGATTGTCAGACACCTGACTGTCTCAGGTTTTGAAAAACACATTAGATACCAACACCTTTGAATGATTTGCATCATTTTGTGGCAAGTTAGCATAGTTGGTGGTAAACATGGTGGTAAATATGTTATGAATTGCGAGTAATTATTTGAGTATGGGTCTCAATCTCTACTGCATACTAGGAAGGTTGGTAGCTAGTTGAAGATTTCTGGTGGCTTGTTGGGTAGCGCACAGGTTTCTTTGCACCAATACAGAAGTTTGATTCTTAATGATTGTTTTGGAGATTTTAAATTTTTTTTATTATTCATTTCATTTAGTGCATTCAATGACTTTGCATTAATTGTCCAAAACATTATATATGATGATTTGTTGAAAAAAGCATATTGCAAAGTAATGATGGCTGTTCCTGGCTTTTCGACAATGTTCAGAAACATTTCTAGTTAGGTGCGGCATATTTAACAAAACCAGGAGACCTGACTGGCTTAGGCTTGACATGGGAGATTGCAATACCAACAAATCAGTTAAATGTGTCAATTTGTTGAAAGAGAGCTGTGTGACAATTATTTTAAGTTTGCCTGGTTCGTAGAAAGTCATGTTTTAACTGCAAAACAGTTTTCCACAGTCCATTGGCGCCGGATTGTACGTCGAACTGCTGGAGCAGTGGCGTGATGCTTAGTGTCACAGGCTGATGAACAATGCAACCCTCTTTTGAATTTGAATATGTTTCTAACTTTTTTTCTCCCCACCACTACAACATAATGTTTATTGTTTTTCAAATAATGTCTCATATACTGCAAAATTAATCGGAATGAAACCTCATATTTTCCCCCCTATTCACACACTTTATCATACAAAATATTTGAATGAAAAGCAAGCTTTAACACATGAGAAAAACGAGATACGAACCTCACATTGTACCTTCACTTTCTTAATTGACACACATAAAGCTGTTGAGGCTAGAACGTTTTTCCAGTAATAATGGAAAATACGCCTGTATGAACATTAAACATCTGATTTTTATTTCTGACCGGCAGATGTCACTCTGGAGTAAGTGTTGCAAGCTTTTCCTAAAGCCTCGAAACAAATGTATTAATTGTGATTGATCACTACGAAACACAACTAAGAAAAAAAAACAACAGGAGAGGCATAAGGCATAAACCATAAACCGTAGAGCAGCAAAACAGGCATACGCTAACAAAGAACGACCGTGAACAAACAAAACAGAAGAACTTAAATACACCCCCCCATCAGGGACAACCATTCACAGGTGCCCCTGATTGGGGAGAACAATCCAGAATGTGTCAGGTCCTGACTGTGAGCCCCAGGCACATAGAGAAGGCCAGAGGGCCAGAACCTGACAATGACTACTCTATTGCTTCTAAACATTTGCTCCAAGGAATATGCTATTCATCTCTTGATGTGGTTTCAGCTCGGCTCATTTCTTCTAAGCTTCAATGACACTTAACACATATATACATGGTATAGTTCAATGAATCAACAAAGTGCACACTTCTCCAGCATGTGGTCGTCCGGAAGTGCTCATTTGGTGCTCCCTCACCCCTCACTCATCTCAATGCTGACCTATCCAGCTTTTAGATATAAATGTTAGCACCCCACACACACTCCTTTAGCTCTCTCCGCTCCAGAATACAGGGCCTTTCTTCTCCACAATAGCGCTTGACAGTTAATATATTTCTGCCGAAATCCGTGTCTGTAATCCGTACTTCCATGTAGGGATCCCATTACAGCCTGTCTTGAGTAGGCCAGCTGTTTAAACATAATGATTAATTAAAGGAATTCTGTTTGTAAAACAATCCCCCAACATCTCTCTGCCCCCTGATCCACCCCCCCTCCCCTCCCACCAGACCCCAGCTCAGCTTCAGCTTCAGCCCAACAAGCGGTTAGCCATTATTAAGATCCCCAAGTGGCGAAGCGAGCGTTCTCCTTGCATTATGCATGATTCTCCCAGAGGTCCCCCACATTAGCAAGACAAACATGGAATGAAGGAGAGAGAAACAGGATGAAGGAGAGAGGAGGGTGTTGATGGAAAGGAAGAATGAACCTTGCAGAAAAGCTGAAGGTTTTAGGGCAGGGACCACTAGAGTTTGAGTAGTATGTATGTTTTATTGCTTCATCTCTTAGCAGGTGAGGTCTTGTTGCAGTTTTGAACCTGGATGTACTCTTTTATTCTCCCTCTCTTTCTCTCGCCGGTTCCCGTGAGAAGTGCAGGTGCTTGCTATTCATCATGAGCAAGACAGATGCTTCAACTCCCACCAGGCCATGGTAAGAGGTGACCTCGCTAATTCACACCGTCCAGTGCCAGGGGTCACATGGGATTCAGTAATACACACGTAACACACACAAACAACGCAAGCATTTACCTTCAAACACAAACACTCTGAAACTAACACACACACTCCGGCACAGCTGCCTCTAGACAGGGACCCCAAAGCACATAAACGGCTTTGACTTGGAGAAACCAGAGAGGTTTGAGTGCTCACAGGACATATAGCATCCTGCTGAAAACATAGCACAGACACCAAGGATGATGAAAACAGCTCGGGCACAACCAGCAAACGAGTCATGCTCTGTCTGTAAAGGCTCACATATGATTTAGCAACAAAGGAGCTCCTGAAAGCAATTAGTTTGAAGCTCAGAAACGTGTACTTTCTAAAGTAGGGAGTTCAATAAGTTATTTCTATGAGGAGTTTGCATTGTATTCACATAATAAAATCGGCACTTCAAGGACAATAAATAATTAGTGTATAAGCCTACGGTAATCGCTCGTTGCTACTTGGGTTACCAACCCATTTCTCTTATGAGCACTGACTTCATCAACCAGTCACCTCTGGTCTTAGCAATCAAACAGACTTCTGTCACTGGCTCTCACTGGTTCTAAGGGCTTAAATCTGTTTCACACAACCGTAACAGTCTTAGGACCAGGAAATGTGGAACAAAGCTAAATGGCCTTAAAACCCAGCCTTATCTCCTGCCCCAGGACCCAGAGCTAGTCAGACTTACTTACTGGAACAGACAGCCTTGTCTACACTTTACACAATGGAAGCAATTGTGGTGGAAATAAATAAGATTGGGCAAGCTTTTTTCAAGCCAAATGGAGGATTAGTTTGTTACTTTAAATGACTTGATCTTTCCAGTCCTGTCTGCTGAAATCTAGTCTTATTTCCTTCATGTGAGGTAACCATGGGTGGGGTATTCTGAAACCCAGAACTAAGCTGATTGAAATGTGGGAAGGTGGAACTTACAGTGGTATTACAGTGCTCCTGAGCAGCTCATAGTGACTGAGCCTCTTCCACTCAGGATTCAGGAAAAGCTGAAATGTCTAGGAGGTATTTGATGAATCCAACTGGAAATCTTCTCTGTGACCGCCAGCATTTGTTTCTCTTAGCCGGGCCCACGATGGGTGGTATTCTGGGATAGGACTTTGCTCTTTACTTCCAGATGCCCAGGAGGAAATTGTTAGCGCTAGACTTCATGCCAGACTAGCATTGTTTGGACAGGATCCAGCCTCTAATGAGCTAAGATAAAATACAGCTCCACCTCGACCTGCTGCACAGGTTGCACAGCCTAAGCTGTGCAAGCAGAGATACATGCTATGCAAGATGGTGGTTCATAGGCCTTCGTGTGTAGTCATGGGGACATGTGAAGAGATCTTGACAAGTTGACATACAGCCTAATCTGTTCTTTTGGCTGTCCTACAAAGTTTAGAGAAGTGTACCACGGTGCAATTTGACATGCAAAGAAGCAGCCAGGTAGGCAGGAAGATGGACAGATACAACTCTAGATAGGCAGTGTTGTTTATTGACAGAGAGGAAGGTATCAGGAGCAATAAAGGGAGTATTAAATGGGTCTTTTGACGGCAAGTGGCATGGTTTACAATTTTTATAATACAATATTATATCTTAGCTCTCGATCAAATTCCAGGACCCTGCTTTTTTACTTTTCCTAGATATGTGTGTTTTATCACCCAGTATTTATAATCACACTGGGAAAAGCAGATTTTAGGTTATTTCATTCCTGTTAAATGTTCAAGCAAAGTTGTGGAACATCATGACTTATTTGAGTTATGATTCAGTGCCATACATATTGAAGTAGTCTAGTAGTTGTATGTATGTAGAAAACAACAGTTTATTTTATTTGACTCTCATAAAGAGTGTGTACACTTTATTAATAATAATACATATAGCTGCAAGCAGCAATTTGGGTTACTCCCAAAAATGTCAGACAATTGGAAAATTGAGAACAGCACGCATACGCAAAATGCAGAAGCGTTTAAAGCTGCAGCAGACAGGAGGAGTTGAACCATGGACCCTGGAATTACAGTCAGTACACTCTAACCACTGCGCCACCGGCAAAGTTAATAAATCGACCATTTCGGAATGTTTGTTATTTTCCTAATTGAAAATATGCATGGAAGAGGGCTAGAATTATCTCCTAACAAAATAAATCATATAGCTCCACCTATCTGCGATTGTGTCCTATTCTTGTTGTGGGGGTACTGGTGGCAATAAAACACCTGTGTGCGTTAGAAAAAAGTTACTAAAACTAAATGTCCACTGAGTAGTCTAAAGTGTTTGATTGACACAAACATTCAAAAATACACAGAAGAGGGAAATGAACGAAATAATGCAGAAAAGTTTAATGCCGAACTGAAAGCATTCATGGGTCTTATTTATTCGAGAGGTGTTACTGGCGGTAAAAGCATGAAAATGATTTTGGTCGGCCAAAATGAAAAAAGAAAATCTTATATGCTCTATCTGCGCTTTGATGACAAGACCACAAGGACTGCCCACCTTGTGATGGATACACTTGCGATTATATTGGAGGTATTCAATACGTTTGTGAAAAACAGTGTGAACATAACTGTATTAGATGAACAACTGTTCCCTCGCGATGTCGCTTTACACAATACATGGCCAAGAAACTGGACACATTTGGCATTCAGATCTGGGTAGCCGCCAACAAAATACATGTTGAACGCACAACGCTATTTATGAAAGATGAAAATTAGGCTGCGCAGCGGGTAAGCCGACCATATTGTTATGCATCTGCGAAAAGGAAATGGAAAGTCAGCATTCAATGTTCAGGGAACAAAACTTGTGAGCTCTGCCAGACATGTTAGCGATTTGACTTGAGACCAAGTCTATTGATTTGCGATGCAGTCTTTATGTGGGGGATGGGTGGATTCTTTACTAGCTCAAACAAAGAAACCCTGAGCACAATGCAATGGCCAAGACTACCTATTTGAGGATCCACTAATTACACACACCCATTAATTTTCATATCAGGTGATTTTACATGAATGTTTCAAATGTAATTTTAATAGCTCCTCCTTGTCCAGCCTATTGTGTAGTAGGGAGATGATTGAAAATGAAGGTTAGGTTCTATAGGTTATATTATGCGTTATAATGCGTTATTTTCTCCTGCACTTTTGGTCACTGTTTTATAAGTTTGTTTTTCAATTGGTGGAACATGTTTGATGTTCTTACTTTCTTTTAAATGTCACTTGTTTTATTTAGTGATATTTGGGTTTGTGAGTAGGTCGATTTATTGTGAAATTGAAAACATAACACGGATATCGGCCATAGATCGACAGTAAGGTGAATGCGCAAGACAATCTCCTTGACATTGCCAGTTCAGTTGCCAAAGTCAATTTGTCTTCATATTTTCTTCCTTGCTATTTGTATTATTCCAACAATATTTCCCCACTGCAATGTTGAGCGCGATAGTAGAAGGGTATAAAACCAAGCCAGGCTGGCATCTTTACACATTGTAGTTACTACAATTGTTACACCCTTGTCTCGAAAACGAAGCAAAACTGAATCAAAACACTTTGACACAAGATAAACCCAAAAGTTTCAGCCTTGACTTCGGATTCCTACAAGAAGCGCCATCTAGCGACCATTACGTGTCAGTAAATATGTCCCTGTCTGTAGACTCATGGGCAAATTTTGCTTTGACGGCGCTTTAGGGGGGTAACAATGGCTCGGTGCTTCTAGTGTTAATAAACTGGGCATCATTCTTCTTTGTGGGACTAATGTGTGCCTGTTGTCTTGCCTACCTGGAAAAAAATTATGAGGAGAAAACATATTGTGCTAAAGCGTTCCTTTATCCTGGCGAATCTCGGCTGCACCTGTTATGACAACCTCTTGTGTGCAGTGTGGTGATTGTGTAATGTTGAATGGGAGGGCTGTGGTGGGCTGTGGAGGTTGGGGCTGGGGCTAAGTCTGGGTTGGAGGGTTGAGGCTGGGGTGGAGGGTGACAGAGCTCCCCCGACCTGTACATTCATGACAAGACCCAGACAGTCACCCTAAAACCTCCACCCTGCTTCTCCCAATGGAGTACAGGGGGAGCGAGAGGGAGGGGGACGGCTGGGGCCAAAATCCAAGCCTCTCTTTCACCCCCCTTTTCCGCATTATCACAAACCCCTTTTGCCCCTCTCACTACACAAAAACAGACACACAAGCAAGCAAATGCACAGACACACACTCACTGAAGTTGTTTTAAATCATAATAGTAACCAGGCTATAATCACATTATTGCACACATGGTGATTTTGACAAGTGGAGGGGAGTCATGTGCTAGGGCTTTGGCAACATACACACACCACTCTCCCAGCTGTGATCTCAGTCCCCCCTCCCCACTATCCTCCCTGCTCCCCTCCCAGACCACAGACATGTGTATGCTGCTCCACTCCACTGTGCTTGTGTAAGTTATGTATGTATTTTTATAGATATGTATGGGTATGTTTGTTTGCATTTGTATAAATGTGTATATGTACGTGTTCTGTATCTTTTCTATGAATACAATATAATTGTACTCTGTGTGTGTATACTGAGCATGGTGTGTGTAATTGTGTATGAAGCTACATATGTGCATTAAAGTGTGCATGAAAGTGTGCATGCAACCGTGGTGACAGTGATCAAATGGGGATGGGGCCCGATCAGTCCCCAAGCTGCAGGCCAGTTAACCAGCCCCAGAGCCTCCATAGAGCTTCAGGATAACGTGAGTGGGGAGAGGTTGACGGCGGAGTGCTTGCTCTTCCCATCTTCTCTTTCATTCTTTCTAAGGTGTGGCTGCACTCACAGCCACACTGCTAACAAGATCAAGCTCTGGGTTGCGCCTCCCTCTGCCAGCCGTGTGTGTGTTGGGGGGATGCAAACATTCTATAAGAACTAAACCACAATTTGAGTTGTGCATGAAGGGTGGGATGCTTCAGCAAATCCCCTAGAAGGCAAAGTCATAGGACTAACATTAGATGGGCAGTTATCAAGGCCAAAGTGTGTATTTACATTACATATTTCTGGACAGTTGTCTGTTATAAAATGATCTGCACATTTGACTAAAAGATCACTACAACTAGTAGTGGCTCTGGCCTCTGCTATTTTCTAGTAGTGTAGTCAAATGCAATGAAGAAAGGCTGCAGCTGGCTCAAAATAGCAACATGACTTTGGTTTACCAGTATATGGCTTCATAACCATTAACATTGGCTTCATAACCTCTTGGTTATATGATAAATATTATTGTTACTCTAAATCTGAAATGTCTATACAATCAGATAGCATACAAATCAGACTCACATCTTTACCCAGGTAAACAAAATCCCAGAAAGAGTCCCTACAGTCCCCAGCCATGAAACTGAAGCAAGTAAAGCGTTGCACCAACGTGCCCAAGAAACACGGTTGGCAGGTTCCACCACAGCTGCATCCCATCAGAACATTGTCTGGGGAGGTTTAGAGGCTTCTATAGAGCAGGCTGGGGGAATTGACAAAACAGAAGCAAAGCCTGATGGATTTTGTGAAAATCAGGGAATTGAACAGGAAGAAGAGGAGGCACCAGTAGGCAGAAGAATGCCAGCTCTATGTCCTGCTACCCTCAATGTTGCTAGCATCCAGTCACACAGTAGCGGTGAAGGGAGAAAGACAGAATGCTGCAGAGTTGTTGACCGAGGAAGGTTGGTAGTTCCCCCTCCTTTTACACTTTACACTATTTATGCTAGGCAATGTACAATCAACAAAATCGAGACAATCGATACATTTGTTTTTCGAGGCTGTACGAAACGCTTGAAACACTAATTCTAAAGTGCCGGTCAGAAATAAAAATCTGATGTTCATACAGACAGATTTTCCCGGGGTTGCATTGCTCAACAGCCTTTGACATTAAGCGTCAAGCCACTGCTCCAGCTATCAGATGTACACTCCGGCGCCAATGGACAGTGGAAAACTGTTTTGCAGTTAAAACAACATTTTCTACTAACCAGGAAAACTTCAAATAATTCACACAGCTCTCTTTCAACAAATTTACACATTTATTTTGAAGTTGTTGGTATTGTTTTCTCCCATCTAAAAGCCTAAGGCAGTAAATATCACATCACGGTGTTTCGAAACCTGCCGCACATGACCAGAAATGTCTCTGAACCATGTTATAGACGAGGTTAGTGTCGGAAACAGTCGGAACAGTGTCGAGCGTGTGTATAGCAGTCCATCACCAGTTGAGTAATTGTTCCAATACAACGTGTTGAAAAGCCAGGATTGTGCTTTTTTTCAACAAATCATTCTATATCATGTTTTGGACGATGAATGCAAAGTCATTGAAAGCACTAAATGAAAGGAATAATTGAAAAACTGTGAATAGTTGTTTCAATCGGAAAAATCTCCTAAACGATCATCAGGGTTTGAACTCCTGTACCGGTGCAA
>JACXGK010012493.1:0-14276 GCA_016801125.1 Novumbra hubbsi | reverse complement strand
CCCACTCCACCCCTCCTGGTCTGTCTACTCCCTCACCCCCCCACTCCACCCCCCTCTCTCTATTATTCTGTCTCATTCTCTCCATATTATCCTCTCCTCCTTTTGGCTCCTGTTCCTCCCCCGTTGTTCTGTTGTTTCTCTATGTCTTCCCTCTCACCTTTTCTTGGTTCTTTGTCTGTGTGCTCTTCATGTACAAACCCGTGGCCGCCACCTCGCAGGTGACTCATGAGTTGATAGATAAGGTTGGAGAGGTGGAGGGAAACCTGCAGAGTCACGGTCAGTTCCAAGAGAAGATGAACCGATTGACCGGCTGGGTCCAGGTCACACACCAAGCCCTCAGTGGGGGAGGCGTCAGCCCCGCAGAGAGCCAGGTAACACACTCAGCACTTTCCCTCACATCATTAAGCTGGAGCCCTGAATAGAGCCCGCTGCTTGATTTTAGCTCATGTAAGGTATATATATATTTTTTGTGTTATAGCTGTTTCTCAGTTAGGATGTATACATTTGTCTCTCTGCTTTTTGGTCTGTCTCACTGTAGGCCTTCTGTCTCTGTGCTGCAGGTTTTAAAAGCTGCTATGCGGGAGCGTAAGCGAGAACTTGAGGATCTTCTGGCCCGCTCTATAGAATTACAGAGACGACAGCAGTTGCAGCCCCATGAGAAGGTCTGCTTTGGCAAACAGCCAGCAACATGCAGTCCCATCGACACCCACTACAGGACACCAATACAATCCTTTTGACCCGTAACATAATTAACTGCAATTAAAGCAAAAGGTTTCATGGTTTAATGATGTTTGTGTTTCTGCGCCGTCTGTGTTCAGAGTATGATAGAGCAGTTAGCCGCTGACTGGAAGGCTCTGGACGGCAGGCTGAAAGATTCTCAACAGCCCACTACGCTGTCTCCGGTACAACTTCCTGCGTCTTTTCTATGGACGCATGTCGCTCACCAACAACAAAAAACAGGTACCAAAACCATACTTTCCATTTATCTTAGGATCATCGTTTTCATCGTGTATTTTTAGGAACCGTTTTCATTGACCGTATTTGTGTGAACATATGAAAATCCAAATGTGACCTGCTGAATATCACTCCAAATAAATATACCCACGTAATAAAGTGTTTGTAAATAAAGGCCATCTCGTTGTTTCCGGTTCAGCTCCCTCCCTCTCCAGTCCAGACCCGGTGGTTCCAACAGTGTTACCAATGTCCAGCCTGATGAGCGAGGAACCCCATCACCAGACCCCCCGCAGCCCGGAGCAGGTGGCTCCCACGGACCTGAACAGGATGGCCACCGAGCTGGCTGACTGGCTGCTGCTCATTACGCAGATGCTGAAGTCCAACATCGTCAGCGTCGGGGACCTGGACGAGATCCGCACCACCGTTAGACACCTGCAGGTCCGTGTGTGAATGGGTACTGGTGAACTGGTGGTCGTGATGGGATTCCCTGAAATCATTCTCCAAATGATTAAGTACTAAACGTATGCAATTCATAGTGTATGTGAGTTACTCTGTGAGCTAAGTGACTAAAATGTCAAATTGAGTACACCCCCTGGAAAGCTCCAGTAGCAGTTGTTAGCCACTTTGGCTGAACTTATTTAGCGTAGCTCTTTCTTGTAACTTTTCTATTCGTTTCTCACACCGACTGGGAGGAATTTATACCCACTCTTCTGTACAGTATTGCTTTAACTGTCACGTTCGAGAGCTTTCTGCTTACACAGTCCGCTTCAAATCCCCCACAGCATTTCGATTTTGCTCCATTTCTTCTTTTTGAGCCATTCGGTCGGAGCTCCGCTTGTGTGCTTTGGATCAGTGTCTTGCTGCAAAGTCCTTGTTTGGTAAAGCTTCATCTTCTTGACAGATGGCTTTACATTCCTGTCCAGAACTCTCTGGTGTGGGACGTTGGCCCCCAGGCAGCGAAGCAGCTCCAAACCACTTTCTGGTCCTCATGAGGTTCTTCTGTGTTATTGTCACCAAACACGACGTCTGGCATTGCTGCGAAGACCTTTCATCTGTACCGAGCACATTGCTCCAGTGGTATTGGTCTTAACCCAGATGCTGCCTGGCAAATGTTAGTTATGTCTAGATATTCTTCCTGACCTCCAATGTAGGCCAAGTCTGTGCGATCGCTTCTTGACTGTGGACTCATGCGCTTTCACATTGATTGTGGCAACAATGGCCTGTATATGCCTTCATATTTCTCTTCTATGAGCATCTTTCATCAGCATCTTTCATCTTGGGCTAAATATGTTGGGACACCTTGGCCTATGAAGTATGCCAGTGCTGTGGACCTTTCTGCGTTTGTAGATGATATGTCGGACAGTGGAATTATTTACAGTAACACTTTATTATAGAGAGTTCCTAAAGCGTCTCAGTAGATGTTATCGATATTGTCTGCTGACTATAAGTAACATTTGAACTATTTACTAGCCCTTACCCTAACATTATGTTTTTTGGATTTTGGCATGATGAGTTTCCACAGACCCATATGGTTAAGACCAGACCAGGTTTCCACAGACCCATATGGTTAAGACCAGACCAGGTTTCCACAGACCCATATGGTTAAGACCCGGCCAGGGTTCCACAGACCCATATGGTTAAGACCAGACCAGGGTTCCACAGACCCATATGGTTAAGACCAGACCAGGGTTCCACAGACCCATATGGTTAAGACCAGACCAGGGTTCCACAGACCCATATGATTAAGACCAGACCAGGTTTCCACAGACCCATATGGTTAAGACTAGACCAGGGTTCCACAGACCCATATGATGAAGACCAGAACAGGTTTCCACAGACCCATATGGTTAAGACCAGACCAGGTTTCAAATTCTTAAGGAAGCCTGGATCCTCCAAAGTTACACTGTAATTAGTTTTTTATTCTATTTCTAGTCATTGTATGTGATGGTAAATGTAATGATTGTCTGATTTGTCAAACTGTGTTGACTTTATTAGTGTATGATTGGAATTTACCACCAATATTCTTGTGTCCAAAAATAAAACTTTGAATGGGGTGTTCTTATTTTGTCACTTGTATGATCGTTAACTCTGTGTTGTTCTTTGTGTCACGTGCGCATGGTGTTAGTAAATGCTCATGTGGTTCTGGGTACTGTGTTTGCTGTTAATGTACAAACGGCTTCATACCTTGATTTGACTGATGGATTAATTGGTTAATGGTATTTCTGTCTAGGAGACTAAGAGTGACCTGGAGCAGCGTCACTCCCAGTTGGAGGACATCTTCACGCTGGCCCAGAACATCAAGAACAAGACTTCCAACCTGGATGTTCGTACCTCTATCACTGAGAAATGTACGTACGCTCACAGTGGAAAGCACGTATTTTGGGGTACACAAAATCTAACGGCTTTAGTCCCTTTGCGAAACTCTCTTTTTCTCTCTGCAGTGGAGCAGGTGCGTAGCCAATGGGATACCACACAGCACGGTGTGGAGACGAGGCTCCAGCAGCTGGATAACATGATTGGACACAGCAACCAGTGGGAGGAGCAGAGGCAGGCAGTTAATGCTCTGATATGTCAGAACGAGGGGCACCTACAAGAACTTCTCCAGCTATTCAAAGAACCCCTGACCAAACAGCTCAATGACAACAAGGTGAGGAGGGAAGGAGTCATGGCTTTAGGGACTGGTGGTACACAACCTGACCAGGGGTCCTGCCAGAACTAGGATTTTAGAAATTATTTTATTTTATTATTAAATCTGCAGACGCAGATTCACGGCTACTCTACACACTTTGCCTTAGGACTGAGAAACTAAAACTGTCATGCAACAGATGAACATCCAAAAACAAAGTATTCAAGTATGGAAGGAAAATAAAGAATTATATTAATGATAACCACACAACTCTGGTGAGTCACCTACACCACAACCCCATTAGAATGGAGGTACATGTATTTGGGGACTTTTATCATCAAATGATAGTGACAAATAGTCAAAAACCCACAACCATTAGAATGGAGGTACATGTTTTTGCGGACTTTTGTCATTAAATGATACTGTTTTTACTGTTTTCCACACTGAATAATAGTGAATACAACCAAACTATGAATGAACACATGGAATCTCTTGGCAACCAAAAAAGGATTTATCAGATCAAAATAGAATTCATATTGTATTCCTCAAAGTACCCCACCTTTCCCTTGCACACGCTTTGCATTCTGTCCACCGGCTTTATGATGTATTTCAATGAACAGATGTGCCTTCTTAAGTTTATTTGAGGTAGTCCTTTCCCTATTGTTTTAGGTTGGATATACACAGGGTAACAGGCTAGGGTGGGTGTAGACACGACTATCTGTGTGCCTGTACTGTAGTAGTATTATGGCAAGTACTACTCAAACTAAAGAAATACCTTTGAAGAGGTAGATGTCTCCAAGCTTTTATATTAGTTTTATCAGGGTATTTATCAGTTTGCTGAGCCATCGTTTATTTCAGGGAACCTACTTTTTTTGTGCGGTCAGGATCTTTCGTAACTTCTAGTCTCAGAAAGTTTCAGACCACATGCTGTGCAGACTAGGGAATAAGTGACAAAGCTATGTTGCAGTGCCCTCTGAAGCTTGACAACTGTCACACATGGGAAAGTTTTCCAGAGACATATTTTTTTATATGATATCTGAGTGAAAATGACTGAAAAAATCAAGTCCGGGGGAAACATGACTACTCAAATTTAGATTGATGGTTGCTGACGCTTGACTAATTCACAAATATAAACCATTGGAGCTAAAATGGCCTAATTGATTCACTGTAATTAAAAAATTGCTGATACACGGCTAAACGCAAACGCATCCTGTGTTTTGATCTCACAGCGACATGCTGATTACTGTAATGAGCACAGTCATTTGACAGAGCACATTGTCGTTCAGTCACTTATGGTGTTGATGAGTCCTGATCAGACACGCCCTGCAGGCCGATTGCGGTAAAGCCTTGAGCAGTCCTCTTGAGTAGATTGACATAGTCATGCTTTTTCACGCAGCCTGGCCTAAATGCCCCTAATCAAACAGTAGAGGGCAGCTGTGTCTAAGTCAATGCACTGGAGTAGAAAGCCTGAAAACAGGTCTTGATACCTGCTCTGATAACAAAGTCATCCTTAATTGCCATTTAATTAAATGGTTAACTAACCTTTAGCAATAAAAATGAGATCCTGAAGGAATCGTGATGCTGTGAGATTAAAAAGGATGTCAAGAGATTTAGTAAACCATATTGTGATGGATTTCAGGCATTTAGAAACCTGTGGTCGTTAATGGTTGTTTTCTTTTTTTCCAGGTCTTCTTGCAGGACTTGGGAAGAGGTCAGGCTGCTATAACACCCTTTAACGAGCTTTCCAATCAGCTCCTCCAAGAGTATTCCGCCGACGACACAAGGAGGATCAAAGAGGTCTTGGGGAAACACAACGAAGCATGGAACAGCCTCAACAAAAGGTGGACGCGTGCACACAATCATGGACTTTCACACCATACCACACACCCACCAGCCTCCTTTTGATACTTTTTTGATCAACTTGTCCCCATGACATGGCTAACTATTTTATGAGGACATACCCTGACCTTAAGCCTAACCATGACGCACTAACCCAAACTATTTCATGACGAACTATCCCAAACTATTTCATGACAGACTATCCCAAACTATTTCGGACTATCCCAAACTATTTCATGACCGACTATCCCATACTATTTTATGGCGGACTAACCCAGGTTTTTTTTATGACGGGCATTTATTCATTGTCATGCCGTATGTATTTGTTGTCATATCGTATGTATTCATTGTCATGTCGAATGTATTCGTTGTCATGTTGAATGTATTCGTTGTCATGTCGTATGTATTCGCTGTCATGTCGAATGTATTCGTTGTCATGTCGTATGTATTCGTTGTCATGTCGTATGTATTCGTTGTCATGTTGTATGTATTCATTGTCATATGGATGTTTATGATGGACAGGGCCAGCGAGCGGCAGGCCTGGCTGGACAGCGACCTGAAGGCTCTGCAGATGTCCCTCAGGGAGCTGGAAGCCTTCCTCAAGTGGCTGCAGGAGGCAGAGACCACCGTCAATGTCCTGGCCGACGCCTCCCAGAGGGAGGAGCTTTCCCAGGACTCCGCCCTCCTAAAGGAACTGAGGGGGCAACTAGAGGTAAGCCACACCTGTCTGCTTATTGATTGTGTTTGTGTGGTGTAAAGGTTAAAGAACTGGGAAGGATGCTGGGATATGAGTGTTAAATCGATTATATACAGAGAATTATAAACCAGCTGATGGCTGTGTATTGTGTGTATGACATCACTAGTTATATTAGCCCAATAGTTCAGACCAATTGTGCTTTCCAGGATTCCCGCTGGGTTCATATAACTGTGGCTCTTGTAGCTGCCGCAGCGAGAATAAAATCACTTTTTGATCGACATATGAATGGCATTTTTAAGTTAAGTTACAACACTGTTCCGAAGGTTATGGTGCTATTGGATTCATGTTTGACTTGAGAGCAGGGAACATTGTCCTCAGCGCATGCAGAGTGGGCATGGTCATCAGGGAGAAAGCATGCAGCAACAAGTGCAGTACCGTACACTACCACTGGGGATTGTTAAAGGAATAACTTCCAGCACAAGATACCTTTTTACCCATAATTGTTTTTCCATTGTTTTGTTAACAAGCAGTGTGGTTTTCCGTGTTAGTTTCTAGCAACAACATCAATTTAGGACAGGAGTGTCAGATTGTTGTCAGCTAGCAAGTGGCATCAAACGGACGCTTGCAAGTGTTGTCTCAGTTTTGAGATTTAAATACATTACCTACTTTATACCTACCTAACTACATTTATTACCAGGGATTGTATAATCTAAAATTACAAAAAAGGAATGTGTATTCATCACATACTTTATACATTGGTATCAGACAATTATGATATATGAACATTGGTATCAGCATCGGACGATTATGGTGTATGAACATCGGTATTGGCATTGGACGATTATGGTGTATGAACATTGGTATCAGCATCGGACGATTATGGTGTATGAACATCGGTATTGGCATTGGACGATTATGGTGTATGAACATTGGTATCAGCATCGGACGATTATGGTGTATGAACATCGGTATTGGCATTGGACGATTATGGTGTATGAACATCGGTATTGGCATTGGACGATTATGGTGTATGAACATCGGTATTGGCATTGGACGATTATGGTGTATGAACATCGGTATTGGCATTGGACGATTATGGTGTATGAACATCGGTATCAGCATCGGACGATTATGGTGTATGAACATCGGTATTGGCATTGGACGATTATGGCACACAAACATCAATTTTGTCTCAGACGATTATGATATATGAACATTGGCATTGGACGATTAAGGTATATGAACCTCTGTATAAGTATTGGACGATTATGGTATATTAACCATCGGTATCAGTATTGGACGATTATGGTATATTCACCATCGGTATCAGTATTGGACGATTATGGTATATGAACCTCAGTATCAGCATCGAACGGTTATGGTATGAGCACATCAGTACCATATCAACATTGGACGATTATGGTATATTAACCATCGGTATCAGTATCGGACAATTATGGTATGAGAACATCACTCAGTATCGGCATTGGACGATTATGATGTGGACACCGCTATACGTATTTGACGATTATAGGATATGAACATTGATATCAGTATCGGCATTGGAGGTGGTATACAAACACCGGCTTTAAGCAACTGTCAGGTATCTCTATGCGGTTTTTACTGTGTTGGTAGCGCGTTTATGAGATCAATAAGGCATCTTGTTTTTTTTATATATTGCTAATATACCACGACTAATTTCTGTCTCCAGGTACAACGCATGCGTAGTGCCTAAGAACAGCTGTTAACCCTGGTAAATTAGGGATATAACACAACCCTTGTGCCTTATTGCATAAATTACATGGCCTGAATGCAGACAGAGGTTAAACTAATGAGGTCAAGGCAGGCATGAGTGTACATGTTTCTGTTTGTGGGTAACGGGGACATGCTATCCTATTACCCCGCTGCTATTCCTGATTTAGATAGTCTTTGGCTAATGAGCAGTGCTTGCGGTATGTGTTTGTGTGTGAACTGTTGTGTGGTGTTGGGGGTGTGTGTGTGAACTGTTGTGTGGTGGTGGGGGTGTGTGTGACCTGTTGTGTGGAGCTGGGGGTGTGTGTGACCTGTTGTGTGGTGCTGGGGGTGTGTGGTTGCATATTGATTTGTCTGTCCCTGCGCTGTTCTGTGGCTGTCCTCTTGCCTGTCTCTTGTATAATTTTACCACCCTATTCCTCCCCGAGATGCCAACGGTCCGAATCCTTCTTGTGTTTCTTCAGCAACAGCCTTTTGTCTGGGATGAGCCCTTATTCTCACCGCACAGTTGTGCCAATCTGCCTTGGATTTCATTTGTTCATCCGCTTCGTGTCCCTTCTATCGCTACGCAACAATGTCCCCGTCTGTATGATAAGAAACCGTCTGAAAGCCACATTGATTCTTGTGTCTATGGGGAGTGTGCTGATAGAGCCAGTGACAGAGAGAGGGTGAGTGAGAAAGAGAGGAAGGTGGTAATCCAGATAAGGCCATAGGGGTCTGTCCTTGTGATGTTCTACCTGCATTGTAGAAATGACAGATCTAGATCCCCCCTTCTCTCTACTACCTCAGCGGTGTCACACGTTCTCTAACTCCAGCTATTTCGGTCTGATTGTCCTTAGGAGAAGGCCATACACACTTTATGTTTTACTATTCTTGTGGGGCCCCTAAATATTGTTCCTGTTCAGAATCCAATTTTCCATAAACCTAACTCCAAAAAACAAACCTTAACCCCTCAAAAAGCTTTTTCCTCATGGGAACTGGCATGATGCCACTACAAGGTAATGTCATGTTGGGTGGTGGAAGATGTACACAGAGTGCTACATTTATTCAGGACTCCGATGAATCCAACGGATGACAGGTGACAATAGCTGGGTTTAGAAAGCAATCTGGCATCAAGGCATTCTATTAAAGTCCCACTGAGCATTACATATGGAAAGGGACCTAACCGCTTTGAAGCGTGATTTGATTGTTGGATTGCCAGCTCCCAGTCAAGTGAGAGAGTACGAGCTGCTTGCAACGTGAATGTAACCCCTTCCATTCTGGAGCTAGTGTGGGACGCCGTTACATGGATCAACATCCCGAAAGCATTCAGGTTGTTGGTACTGTATGTACGTGTACCTAATAAAGGGTACAAAGTGTTTTTTTTCTTGAGCCTCATGTGAGCATAGAGAAAACATGGTCTCTTCTATACTGTTCTGTTTTAACCCACATGAAGCCCATACTATTGTTATTTAAAATGGAGCTTTTGTCCACCCTCTATCCCCTCTGGTGTTCTCTGCCTTTGGTGTCTCACCCCTTTTCCAATGGCTGGCTTTGTCAACTTGGGGTATGATTGATGGACTGCTCTCAGAGCCACAGGGAAACTAAATTAATAAAAGGGACTGAACGAGAGAGAGAGCACTTCCGACAGTGTCCAGTGACCTGGCTGATGAGGAGACATTCACCGGAAACCTTCCTTCATTCACCGGGAACCTTCCTTCATTCACCGGGAACCTTCCTTCATTCACCGGGAACCTTCCTTCATTCACCGGGAACCTTCCTTCATTCACCGGGAACCTTCCTTCATTCACCGGGAACCTTCCTTCATTCACCAGGAACCCGCTGTAACCGATCAACGTCAAGCCAACGTCACCTTATTTGTCTGGAGTGGGTCAGTTTAAGTATGTCACGTTGTCTTTTTGGACAAAGAATATGGTACTGCAATGGATGCCTTCTCCATGCTCTGCTGCTGTGACTACTGTGTCCAGCCCTACCCTATCAGTCACTGTGGCACTGCAGAGGGCGGTGGACTGAGGGCAGAGGTCAACATGAGCAGGGAGAACACTGAACAGTAGCTTTCACCAAGGACGTGTGTCCTCAGATGAGCATCTTGGATAACGTTTTCACCTTGATATGTGGATAGAAATGCTGCATTGCCTAACGCGTGTGTTTGCACGCGTACGTGCGCATGAAAAGTCCTACTCAAACAGTGGCTTCTATTCAGCCATAAACGATTGATTGTGAGAATCCGTCGATACGTGGTGAGATTGCCGCAAAACATGATTAGCTTCATGAAGGACATGAACGTTTTCTGGATGGGAAGCTCCCTAAGGATGCTAAACGCTACGTGCTAATGGAATGCCGTCGGCACAATATCGCTAACTGGGCTTGCTAACTGGAATCCCTTCTGTAAATCCCCTACAACAACCCTAACTGTGTGGAAAGAGGGCATACTTTTCCTGCTTACCCGATTCAAGACCTGGCAAAATCAAGCTTTTAGCAGAGCACTCAATTATCATACACTTTTGATTGAGCACAAGTGTCTATAGGTTTGTGTGTGTATGAGGATTGTATGTGTGTGTTCAGTGTTAAGCCAAATTTTTCCATCCTGCTATTGAGTCTTTTCCCTGGATGTGAAGTGACAGGCCCGGCAGAGGGCATATGGGGCATTAATATATGTCCCTGAGCTCTAAGCCCAAACACACACTCGTATTTATAGCTTACCGTGCGCGCATCTCTCTGTGTGTGTGGGCGTGTGTTCTTTATTTATGAGTACCTGCAAGCTGTAAAGAGCCAATCGTGGTGTCAGGGGAGTGTCTGTGGTGCTGGAGGGGGGGAATCCTCAGGGGAAGCCATTGTTCAGGTTCAGATGGTGGGGGAAGAGGGGGTTAACCGCTTCGTTAATGCGCCCTCGGTTTTAGTACTTCTTTCCTTTAACAGTCCACCCCTCACTTATGATCTACTCCTCTTCCTTTCACTGGCAAAGAGTTCTCTTTTAACCCTTCGTCTGCTTCTGTCAGTCATCAATCAAAGGGATTTTACAAAGCCCTCTTTACAGCAGCAGTTGTCACAGAGTGCCTCTACAGTTATCCGGGCCTGACACCCCCGAGGGGCAACAGATAAGATGTTGAAGCCCAGTGGGCCGGATAAACTCCTTGGTAAGGGACATAACTAGGGACTGGCTGAGTTCCTCTCGTCCCGTTCTCTCTGTGTTCTCAGTTCTCTGCTCCCTCTTCCGCTGTATCTGTGTCTGAGTCTATCGTTACATCTGGGACACACAGCTTCTGTATCGGAACCTATCGTTACATCTGGGACGCACAGACTTTTTCTGCATCTGTGTCTGAACTTATCGTTATATCTGGGACGCACAGACTTTTTCTGTATCTGTGTCTGAACCTATTGTTACATCTGGGACACACAGGCTTTGACTGTATCTGTGTCTAAACCTATCGTTACATCTGGGACGCACAGACCTTTTCTGTATCTGTGTCGGAACCTATCGTTACATCTGGGACGCACATACCTTTTCTGTATCTGTCTGAACCTATCGTTAAGTCTGGGACGCACAGACCTTTTCTGTATCTGTCTGAACCTATCGTTAAGTCTGGGACGCACAGGCTTCTGTATCTGTGTAAGAACCTATCGTTACATCTGGGACGCACAGGCTTCTTCTGTATCTGTGTCAGAACCCATCGTTAAGTCTGGGACACACAGGCTTCTTCTGTGTGGCGGCTGCAGGCTATGCATCTCGCGCTCTCTCCTGCTCTCTCTCTCTCTCATTCCCTCTCTTTGTCCCTCTTTCTTTCACGCTCTGGTTTCCTCTCACCCAGTCAGCCGTCCACTGGCTTGTTAAGTGCCTCAGTGGCTGAGGGAGCTTCTGTCGTCTGATATTCCAGCGCTCCTGATCCCTCGCTTGCTCCCGTATCGCTCTTCTATCCATCCCTTTCTGTCTCCGTTGTCCGCTTAAAGGTTTTCTCCACGGAGCTCCGGCACCTCCGTCCCTCTCTCGTCTCTGGCCGCTCAGAGCAGCATCGCTCCTCCAGCGCAACTTGCGCCTCCCCCAGTCCTTCTCTAGGTACGCTTATCGGCTGATTTTTCTCTTTTTTCTCTTCTTTGACCCCTGGCTTCTAAAAGGGTGGCGACGGTGACGTTTCCCCCTCCCCCCCCGGGGTGGTTTTTGTTTAAATCCCAGACTTTGCGTATCGGAGCGCAGGTGGAGAGATTGCACGCGGAGAGTGTGAGCTCCTGCATGTGTGTGTGTGAGGCAGAGACGACGGCACCGCCAGTGTGCAGTGACTGACAGCGCACGGTGTGTCCCCGCGCGTGTGTGTGTGGGAGGGGGCCCGCGTGTGTGTGCTCACGTCACTTCTACTGGGGTGCGTTGCCGGGCGAAGGAGGAGGATATGCGCGGGGCCGGGCAGTGCTAGGGTGCCATGCGGACTGGGTGCCGGCTGCCGACCGTGGGCACTCCTACCATGATGGCCATGGTCCGCACCTCTCTCCAGAAAGTGGTGGTCTTCCTACACAGGCTCCAGAGAATGGCCATCTCCTCCCCGCGCTACCACAAGCTCTGCAAGGTCAGTCCTGGACTCTTCCCATCACTTTTTGTAGTTGGTCGTCTTTTAGGAACAGCCTTTTTGGATATTCATATCGCGTTTTGGTTTATTCGTGTAGGCTTTTGGTTGTTCATGTAGACATTCGGTTATTCAGATAGGCTTTTAGGTATTGATGGAGGCTTTTGTTTCTTCATTTTTTCTGGTATGTTTCTGGAGTGAATTAATACTTTTCTTTATTTGTTCGTCACTTTATGGTGCTATTATGGTGGTATTAGACTTTCCACAAGCCGTGGTTGTGGTTGGTACTGGTTTTCAGATTTTGGGAGTTGTGTATTTTTGGGTTGTTGTCAACAAGTCTCTCCTGTCGGCACAGGAGGGTGTTGCTGTCAGTAATGGTCTCACTGTAGCTACATCCGTCTGTAATGGTCTCACCGTAGCTACATCTGTCTGTAATGGTCTCATTGTAGCTACATCCGTCTGTAATGGTCTCACCGTAGCTACATCTGTCTGTAATGGTCTCACCGTAGCTACATCTGTCAGTAATGGTCTCACTGTAGCTACATCCGTCTGTAATGGTCTCACTGTAGCTACATCTGTCTGTCTCAGATTTAATGTTTTCTGTAGTGACGGTAAACAAAAAAACCTGAAGTGTGTGTGTGTCTGTCGTGATTGCTTGAACAAGGCATGTAGGTTGTCAATGAGCAACGAGGAGCTTTTTTAGCTTTTGTTTAAATGAAGTGTTGCTTTGTTGTTATTGTGCTGAGGGACACATTGTGAGGTTGCAGGTGACAGAGGGAGGTGAGAGATGGAACAGCTGCTCAGATCCTGTCCTTCAAACCCGCTGAGGGTTAGAACTGACCAGCTGTTATCACGCGTGTGTGTGTGTGTGTGTTTGGTGCACAGTCAACCCAATGCTAATCAACAAACAGCTGCAATCACACTTTAACATGTCACCTTTTAATTGATTTAGTTGCCCTGGCCAAGTCTCTCTCTACATCACTTTGTCACCCTCCTTTCTGTTTCTATATCGCTACTCCGCTCTTAATCACTCCCCCACGCCATCACTCTCTGCCTCCCCCACGCATCTCTACACCTCTCTCCCCTTCTCTATCTCTCTACCTGTCGTACGATCTCTGTCTGCATGTCCATCTCTCTCTCTCTGTCTCACTCTATCTACCTGTCGTACAGTCTCCATCCCATGGGTGAAATTAATCAGTAATTTTGTGAATTCTTAACTAGCCGCAAAAATACAAACTCAACAAGCTCAAGTAGATCACAGTGATCAGCTTGACGTTCATGTTAACTCAGCCTTGCATTCAAGATTAACTATTTCTCAATTTAAAACGTAACACCATGAATACAAATTATAATAAATAAATAACTTCTATTAATTATATTAATTAGCCGTGCTGAGCACAATTCATCTTCTGTCATCACGGCTACAACGCGTTTTCTCTTGAGATGCTTATACATTTCAGTCGTAATGTTTTGTTTTACAACAAACTGTTTTTGTTCAATCCTTAAACGTTAAGTGGTT
Organism: Novumbra hubbsi; assembly: GCA_016801125.1. Lineage (NCBI taxonomy): Eukaryota > Metazoa > Chordata > Actinopteri > Esociformes > Umbridae > Novumbra > Novumbra hubbsi. The sequence continues at coordinate 336 of JACXGK010012493.1, read as the reverse complement.
ACATACTTTTGAAATTTTTGGTTGTACGTAATTTCCCTCCGGTGTATTCTCTGCCATCTTTCAAAATTGTCTTTTTTGCTAACTAATTAAATAATCGATGAGGAAGTTCGTTGCCAACTATTATCGACATTATCGATTTTCTCGACATTACCGATTAGTTGTTGCAGCCCTACTCTTCACCTCTCACAGTCTCTCCACCTCACTGTCTCTCCACCTCTCACTGTCTCTTCACCTCACTGTCTCTCCACCTCTCACTGTCTCTCCACCTCTCACTGTTTCTCCACCTCTCACTGTCTCTCCACCTCTCACTGTCTCTCCACCTCTCACTGTCTCTCC
>JACXGK010012492.1:0-14241 GCA_016801125.1 Novumbra hubbsi | reverse complement strand
GTCTGCTTAAAGACTCTGTACCCAGCACATCTACATGGATTTACCCAACGTCCATCTGAGCTGATCTGGAGTCTGCTTAAAGACTCTGTACCCAGCACATCTACATGGATTTACCCAACGTCCATCTGAGCTGATCTGGAGTCTGCTTAAAGACTCTGTACCCAGCACATCTACATGGATTTACCCAACGTCCATCTGAACATGCAGAACTATTGATGGAGAATACAAGAGGTAATATACTCTTAGAATCTGGCCCAGAATTCCCAGGAATGGCCATTGGTCACGGTCTGGCTCCTCTCTAGGCACTGATATGGTTCTATCAAAACATTAATTTGTCTATATTTGTTATTTTAAAGAACTTCTAACAAACTTTTCCAGGAGGGGAGAAAAGCTGTGTTAAAAAATAAAATAAAGTTGGCTTACAAACTTTCCAACTTTGGCAACCATTGCTGCAGGTTGTAGGTGATTATCAATTCCAGCTATTGAATATCCTAACTCTGAATTACAATTGGAATTACATTGCCGTCCAATAGGAATTTCCAGCCTGATGTGGCTTTTACACCTGGAGATCCCTAACACATGTATTTCAAGAGGTACTTAGGCTGTGAGAACCCTTCACAAACCTTTCAAAGATTGACATAGTGGAGAAATAACTGAATACAGTTTTCTTTGTGAAGGATTTCATTTTGGGACAACCCAAATAACCCAATATTGTTCTACTTTTGAATATTGCGAATACTGTTTTTAAAGCCAGAGAATTTATCATGGTAATATTTTAAAACTTCTTGTTTTACTTTATTACACAGAATAAATGTTACCAAACATGTAGTGCAGTGTGTGTAGACACCTTCACAACGCAATTGTCTCTCTCTATCACCGTCCTCCCTTCTCTCCAACCCACATCATTCTCTTAAACACCCCCTAAAAAAATCACATTAAACTGAGAGCATGAGAAGTAAGAATGTAGGAGCTAAATGCTCCTGTGCACCAATAAGCATTCAGCCTCGCTCTCCACAGTTCAGACCCGCTGTCCCTAATTCCATTTCACCCCCATGTCATTCTGAAACTGAATGTAACCAATTCCGGGAAGCAAATTGAGGGGCCATCAATTGTGCATGGGTTGTATTGTCACCCTGGGCCGCCGGGTGCGGAGGGGGGGGCAGTTCCCTGTTGCCTGGAAGGCCGGCAGGCAGTGGGTCACACATCGTTCCGTAGGCTGATTAAATCTGATTTAATTTTCATTGTGCTGCTTTCTTTCCTCCTTTCCTCCTGGGCCAGGAGGGGGAGGGAGCCTGGCGGGCATAAATAAAAAGTGAAGGAAGCAGAATGGATATTGCAAGTTACTGTTATATTAAATCAGAATAATAAAGCAGCACATGCACAAATAGGATTTCATACAGAAGTCTCGGAGCAGCACAGTGGAGAGAAGCAATGCCACCGCTAGCCCTGGCTACATGGCCTTCAACAGCACAGGGACACAGCTGCAGCAGCCAGTCTTAATCAAGGCTAGCAAATACCTCGGCTGGAGTAAAGTGGGTTGTAACAACAGACCCTGAGTCAGTCTAATGGCTCATGTCAGGAGCCCTGTTTGTATGATGTCAGGCTTTATACTCCCCTCTGAACTCCACAGCACCTTGTGTTGCAATGATTTACAGCCTACTATAATAGAGTCATTGCCTTGTGTACTCTATGGGAACCCCATCTTAAATACAACAACCCCCCCCCCCCACTCTTCATCTGCTGTGACTGTGACCTTTCTAGGGGTCACGGAGCATTACAACCACCATGTTTAGGACTCATTAGACAGCGAATTGTCCCCTGGGACACAGTTGTGATGTAGGCTCGTGTTTCTGACCCCAGGTGAAATAAGATGTTGGCCTTTGACTCTGACAGGACACAGCCCAGCTGCAGCACACTAAACAGTAAACTGAAGGTATTAATACACAGCCTCTGGCCCAGACGATACAAGAGCTAAAACAGCTCTCAGAAATATTTACTGATCTGGCTGGAAAATAAATGTCCTTTAACATTTAGTGTCCCTGGTCATTACGCATTGAAGCAACTGAATCTTAATTAGTGAACACGTTTTTGTGTTGGTCTGGGATGGAACTAGCTGTTTAAAAAAGTGGCTACGAGTTTTCATCCAGTGAGCAGCAACAAGTCTAGACCAGTGGCTTTGGAGGACTTAACTTGATTGTTAGCTCACTACGATCACTGCTACCACGCCAAAGTAATCTAATTGGATCTTCAGCACATTGTTGTTTTTGTCTACACACTCTATTCAGTCTTTATTTTTTCTCCCAGTGAATCCTAGACTAAGTGAGTCTGCTGTGAGAGTGAAATATTGAGTAAATCAAAAATGTCTGGACATTTCCCCTGAAATGTGTCCAAAGACACCCTCAAAAAACGAAATAAAAAAAAAACAACCATAACATCATCATAACATGTTACTTCAATGAGAACACCACTTCATCCTCTCAATAAACCCAAACAACATCACCAAGCAGGGTCACTGATTCACTCAAGTACACGCCAGGCTCCAGTAATCTAGACAGGGTTTTATTTTGCTGCCATTTTAAACCTATCAACACATTTAACTATCCTTCCTCAATCAGTTTGATGTCATGTCGATCTGAGCATCTCTGCTGGACATTACACCACCGCCGCGATGAAGTCTGTTTGAACACTTGTTCATTATTTTCACTCAGTCTATTAAGCAGCCAGTGACGTCTGTCTTTCTGAGACAGTGGATCCATATGACAGTCAATTGATAAAGAAGTGGAACAACACAGCAACAAAGGCATAGGTGTCTCGTTAGAAGATAAACGCTGGTAATAAGCAATATTGTAATTTTCCAACAAGTGGAATGTTGTACTTCAGTAATGATTGAAGAGAATCAACTAAATCACAGATCTCAAAGCGCCCAAATGACATATTAAGGGGCCAGGATTATTGGCCCTTTAATTATTTGGTACTTTCTTCACCCTCTGCTTGCTAGGATAATGGCACTGAGCCATTTCCTATTGTGTATGGAATTGAAGACGGCACTGGAGAGGATACTATTCTTTCTTACACAAACTTTACAGGGCCTCGAAATCTTTGGTCTGTGATCATGGATTATCCCTATGAATATAAACCTAATGTGTTCAGTAGTATTTAAGGCCTAAGTGACCATTGCATTCTGCCTAATTGTAGATTTGGTGCCACCAAGATTCAACCATGTTCTTAAACTCTCCAACTGTATCCGCCAGATACATGCCTCCCGAACCCCAAAGATCTTCCTCACTGTGTATGGGAGCCAGGAGCCCGTGTGTCCTCCCGGTAGGGCTGGGGGGACACAGGCTCCACCACCGTATGGGAGCCAGGAGCCCGTGTGTCCTCCCGGTAGGGCTGGGGGGACACAGGCTCCACCACCGTATGGGAGCCAGGAGCCCGTGTGTCCTCCCAGTAGGGCTGGGGGGACACAGGCTCCACCACCGTGGTCCACCACCCTAAGACAGAGCCCACCGTGAAAGTCCCAGACGTCACCAGGAGAGCACCGTGTCTTTGCAGAGACTTTAAACTTCCCTGACAGCTTCTGCCCTCCTCTATATGATTATATCATGTGCTGATGTGTGTTCAGCTCCGAGGGGGATCGGGATAGCTGTGCCAGGTTAAAGGTGACATGGCATGCAGGGGAGTTGGCATGGCACAGGGTGACAAGGGGCAGACAGTGCCCACGGCAAGATTAATGAGAGGTGGTAAGGAGCTGAGGAGGAGGTCATGCGGACCTGCGGGGGAGCCAGAAAGGGCACACAGACACAGCAGACACGGGGCGAGGGGAGGCTAGAGAGTGGGGGAGAGGCAGAGAGAAACAGAGAGAGGAGCAAATGGATACTGGGAGAAACAGAGAGGGGCATGTTTAATACCATGATGGCACTCTTGTTTATAACCAGAACTGTGTTTCAGTCTGAAGTCCGAGCCCTCAGCCTCTCCCTCTCATGGGGTCAGAGTCAGCCCCAACCCAGCACAGGGTGAGACAGGGCAGAGTGTTGTGGGGGAACCTCTGGATAGCTCACTTCACTAAAGGAGGGAATAGAATAGAATGGAATAGAGTGAGGAGGCGTGGGATTACGCGCCAACGGGGACCCCGACAGTCTCCTCTAACAAGCGTGTCATTGAGGGGTGGGGTAATAATTAGAGGGAGGGCCGCTAACCGCAGAACGAGCAACATCATTAACAAGACGGCATTGTTGAAGGAGGGCGATAATTAAAGAGCTCCAACATCAATGACAGTGGCTTGATTGGTGGTCCAGGGACCCACAAGTTTAACACCTATCAACACCACAGCTGGAATGACCTTCAGTCTAACACGAAACTCTCCTGTAACTGGTGTTTTCTCTACAGAACTGACTAGAATACCAGGGAGGGACAATTAGAGAAATCTATACCTATGTTCTTCACAAATTCAAAGAAGCACCAGTGATTAGTGGCTAAGTGCAAAAAAAAAAGGTCATTAAAAGAGCAGAGAACAAAGTTGGCCTTTTGCTCCCCAGGACCAGAAGCCAAAGCAGAACTCTATTTTGTTTTTCTCTAAGAGAAATATGTGTGTAGGTAAGTGAGGTTTTTCTAGTTTATTCCAATGTAGAACTAAGGCTTTCTACACAGTGTCCAGTAAAGCTGAGGAACTCTGGCTAATGGCCAGTCGATAGTGTTTTGCACCACAACCATTATCTCCTCTTCTTCCACTAACGACCACTGGAATTAATTTCCTCCATTTTTCCCTCCCATTCCTCCTTAGTCCATGTAATCCTGGGGCTCCAGCAGAGCTGGTGGGGGATTGTGTGGAAGAAAGTGGAGTTCTGTGTAAACCCTATTGATCTGGCGAGATGGCAGTGCTGTTTTTTTTATTCTGTACAACCTTAAAAAACTCCACACATGTCAGTGCAGAGGTGAGCGCTACAGTATATGCCTCATTCTTTGACTACAACAGTTAGAAAAACCATCACGCTTCCTGGAAAACCTCTCTCTGGCCCTGCTTCTAACCGACAGACAGATCAATGCTCTCTCCCTCTCTCTTAGGCTGCATATGACCTCTCTCGTCGTTAATAAACAAATATGAACCTGCTGGAGGGAGATGTCTTCATCATGGTTTTGACCATGGCAGCACCTCAACCCTCCTCCCTGCGATTCTATAGGCATCCTCATTCACCAGGATCAGTCCTGAAAAGTCATCAGTGAAAATGTTTCAAACATACCCTCCCCCCATTCCGCCCTCCCTTTCTCCACCACCCCCCAACAAACAACTGTAAGAGGAAGTCAACCAAGGCCATTGCACTGAAATGTTGCACTGTCTGTTCGACACATTAATAAGCCCAATGAGTACTACTGCAGCATGCCAAATTCCATTGTTTACCTCATTTGGCGTCTGACTCGTCAACAGCAGGACGAAAGACCCATACTACTATAAAATAGGGATTCTTGCTGATGCAATTAAAATCTCAGAAATACAATATAGGACTGGTTGAAACATATTTTGATGAATATGTTGATTTGGCAAAGGACATTTATTTTTAGCATAGACATTTGACACCACTGCTGGATAGCATGTGTACCATCCAAACATTGCATAGAAAACAAAATATCTAGGTTACAATCACTTGTGAGATGTGGGGGAAAGTATGTATCATACCCTTCATTTTTCTCCACATATCACCTTTTTTAATTCATTTTTCAGAAGTCTTTTAAAATAATGGTTTTACAACAGGGAATCCTGAATGTATTTATCCTTGGGTAAAAGAAAACAAGCAATGTTGTCAAAATGTGTATTCTATAAATAGGTGGCCGTTTCAATTCCCAAACCATACATGGAGCAGATGGAGCATATGAATGCCACATTATTCTGATAGAGGTATGTTACTTTCCGACTAAATCAAAGCACAATACAGCAACTGATGAATTTAGGTCAGGGAATGTAGGTCCCCAAATGGTAATTAATAGGAATGAAAAACAAGTAGGAGGCCAGTTTGTTGCAATAGACTGATTACTCAGATAATAGTAGTGACATTAAGAACTGTGCGTTGCTGCATTAATGTACAGGTTTGTAATTTGTTAACAGAGCAGTTTCTTAAATGTACTTACTACTGAAATATGTCGGATCCACTGCCATAGAGAGTTATATCTTTCATTTGTAGCTAGAAAGGTAAACAAAGAAGTGTTTCACATTGTTGTATTTAGAGATAATATAGTTGCTTGTTAGTGGATATACAAACTAATTCAAAATAATGTCAATATATGTTAATATGCTGGTACAAAGTTCGGTCAGTAGTTTATTTTGCACACAAAATTGTGCCCAAACCACAAAATCCTATTTATTTGATTTCAAGTTACTGGAAATGTATTATTTCATTGTAAAAAATACAGTATTTGTTTATGCACTGGATCTCAGAAGTCTACCAATCCTTCTGAATTGGCTAAAATGAAAAAACATCATGTCCACAACATGTTCACCTTTAATAAGATATTGTAACAAACCACTGAAAATGTTTAAAAACCGTCAATGCCTGGGTTGGATTAATTGCATAAGTGGGCACATCGCACAACTAATTATTTGAGTAAATCTGTTTTGCTTGCATTATAGTGGCAAATCTGTTTGGATAGGTCTCTATTTAAGTATTAATGGAGACCTATTCACCTCTATTTTACTCTAAGCTCATTCAAACGGAAATTCTCTCTTGTGAACTCTGTAGTTCAGTCCACAGATTTTCTCCCTGGGTTTTGGGAGATTTAAAGTGTTTTCTTCTAAATATAAACAGGTTTGGGCAACAAAAAACAAATCACATATATTTTTTTAACGTTCACAGAAATGTATTCTTAATTGCAGCATTACATAAAAAAGGGAGACATAATTCCCACTGTTGTTCACTGAATTACAAATGTAAAACAAATTGGTAGCAGCAGCAAAACTATAAATGTTGGTAGTGGCTGTAGCAGTGGTAAGTTAGCAACTGGATAATGGATCTTCAGTCCATCCATTCAGCATGTGCTGTTAGCGTGACTTAAAACTAATACACTTCTGGGAGTCAGAGATGAGCTTTTCGCTCACACACTGGGATGCACCAAATTAACTGATTACACATCCAGTACTACGGAAGAAATTAAACAAAATGACAAAAAACTAAGCTGACATGGTAGCTCACTCAGGTCGACAGTGCCGTACCATGTCTATCCAGAAACAGTTGTGTTATGCAGAAATGAAAATAATATTGATAATATCAAGAGCAATAAGGTGGGGCCCCTCAGAGAAACGTGGGACAGGAGAGGCCAGTCCATGTGTTTGAAACCTGACTACACATGGACAGCTAGCTGGGGTCGTACGGTTGTATACTCTCCTGCTCAGGGCTAAGAGCAGAGAAAACAGCATTTACGCTATATCATAACAGGCAGCTCCTGCTAGAGGCTCTCTCTCTCTCTCTCTCTCTCTCTTTCTCTCTCTCTCCTGTTAGATGGACTTGGAGGTCAAATGAGTCAATGGTAGTGATTTGACAGATATGATATTGGATATTTCTTATTTATCTTCTTAATTATCCTTATTTGTCCTTCGTTCGGTTTCTGTAAAGGAATAGGCCTTTCAGTCAGGTGATAAAAATGACCAAACATATGTTTGCAGAGGTGACAATAAAAAGCATATCCAGGAATCGACTTCTTTCAAGTGTGTCATGGCCACAATGAGTTGTCAGGATGCAAGTAAAAACAACACTTTTGGTTAAGAATTTATTATAAGGGCATAAATCGGCAATCTCTCCATTACTGTGAACAGCCACTCACTGCAGGGACTAACGCTCTGTCACACAACAAGCTGCTGGTGATCCCAGATCATAATTTGTGACTGAGGCAGTTGCTACACATGGAGAGATGAACATTAAACCAGACTGCTAGCGTTCCTAAATACACAACAGAGTTCCATGGCACACTTGCATGGGCATCTGAGAGGGATGTCATTGTTCGTAACATTAAAACTGTCCTATTTTATAATGTGTAAAAACAAAAACAACATCGCATACAGTTTCATCTGAATTGAATGCCTACTGCTGTGTGCGCCTGTCGTTGAAGGGAGAGCGAAAGCGGTTACCGGTTTCACGATAAACCACGGTAAAAATTCCAGACGTTAGGTAGTATTTCCGTTTCATGCAAGTTAGCATTAAAACTGTGTTCGATTACAGCGGTTTCAAAGAGTCCAGGTCAATACTGGCCAGCATCGATCAGCGTTAGCAACAGTCTGAAGGAGGCTTTGTTCTGCGTGGCCGCGCTCAGGAGATCCTTCAGCCTTTCTAAGCCGAACACATTTGACGACTTTATCGAATAAATCGCATTAAAAAAAAAAACATCTCTTGAGTTATCATGACCACCAGCCACTTCTTTATAGTGAATGCAAGGTAAGTTACATCGGACAAAGTACGTATGCTGAAATGGAAGACGCGTACATACAGGATGTTATTCTAGAATCTTTATGAAGGAGAGAACTAAAGTACAATAAACAACAATATTTTGTGTTGTTATTTTGCCGTCAACACCGGCACTCGGGATTTGTATACATTGTATTGTTCTTACGTGCACATTGATTTACTCGTGTTGCTTTAATACGCACAATTTCAATGGCTTACTTAAGGTTGTGTTGAACCTGCATTAGGGGAACATTTCCCCCTCGTGGGAACATGGTGCCATCTTTAATGCTATGTTTATGCACCCATGATGTGATCATTTAGTGTTTTTCAGTCACTGTAATGGTGATATGAAATGTGCGTACCTTTCATCTCAAACTAACCCCAACTATACAAATACATTCCCTTGGATGGCCGGAGGACCTGCAGACATTACTGACGTACCCAGTTTAACAAAACCCTTCTATGGATGATTCAGTATATCTATAGGTACTGAAAGGCAAAATGTTCAATACTTGATGTGCACGATGCACAGATTGCTGCCTTATTAGATAAACCTTGCAAAGTTCACATTCAACCACCCTCTCATTTAACTACTCACTTTTTTACGTTCACCACGCCACAACGTTGGCCAGCCGTGTCAAACATTCACCGACGTATCACGAGCACATCGTGGGTGTGTGTCCTCCTGGGTGGTGGGTGCAGGCATTTGTGCGTGCGTGTGTGTTTGTGTTCGCACGCTCCTACGTACCTACTTGTGTGTGTGTGTGTGTGTGATCGTACATTAGCGACAGGAGAAAGATACAGTGTCTCGGCTGTGTTGGCTAGGCTTTTGTTTTCCATTAACCAGAGTTATGGTCCTTAAGGCGGTGTGTGAGAGCACTTATCCAGGTGATAAATACACTGTCCCACAAAAAAAGGCCAGGCCTGTCAGCTCAGGGACACCACACCACCAGTGTGAGCTAGGCCTACTTTAATCACAGAGCTGGAACTCTCAGAGAGAGAGTTTGTACAGCCCGTCCCTCCCGTCACTCTCACAGCCCACGCCAGTCAGGACTCTGATTCTCCTCATCATCATTAAGGGAATCTGAGGACTTCTGTATCGGGGGAAATTAAACCAACCAAACAATAACACAAGGGGGTTTGGTAAACGGTCAACTTACCTGTGATTTGGCACAATGCAGATGGTGATACACCGTGGCTTTTAGCAAGTCAGCATTCAGGAAATGAGACATTATAATGCTTGATTCTGGAGTGAAACAGAAACGGCAGACATTGAGTCAGAACATATGATCTTGTCAGCCAAGGCGTCTGTTTCAAAAATAAAACAGGATTCAAACACTGAGAGACAAAAAGGCATTGAACAGCCTTCACAGTCAGCCAGCAATCACACTGTCTACAGAAGCAAGGCTCACCACAGTCTGACCATCTGAGCTATGTGATTGGCTACAGGGCCTAGAGCTAGACTCTGTGTTTCAATCACTTCCCAACCAGTCTCGAGAACAGGGCTTGGCACCTAAACCCACGTAGACCTTTGCTACTCAGCTGAACGACTCCATACTCATCTTATGAAATCAAACAACAAAGTCAACTCCTAAGAAAAGGAAAACGAATCCATAACCAGCAGCCCAATCAACAATGGCTGCCTGGATGGCCAAGACAGTGTATAGAATAGGCTTTTAAGTGATGTAGCTCATAGCTGATTATTGACATGCTGTAGGCCTGATTCCACATTCAAAGACAGTAAATATTAAACATTGATCCCCATAACCACTAAATTGCCTGTTTCAAATAGGTATTTTAAGCTCCTTTAGCGAACAAGCTGTTGACTGCTCCCTCCTTTGTAGCAACCACACTAAGAAAAGTCAAGGGGAAACCAAACGTGATGCCTGATGTTGAAAATATATAACATATTATTGCTTTCAACTTGTGTCTGAAGTGGCACCTCTTCATGTCAACTGCAGCAGAGAAAGAAGCGACAGTAAATATCGCCTCTGCTGAAGATGCAGCCAATCTTCTCTAACAATCTCTTTGATGTGTTTTAATGTGTTATACGATAAATTAAAAACGAAGTGTTGTTTTTTCTATGTTGCCTCGGCACATGAAGCATATGCTGTTTGAGAAAGTACTATTATAACTACTACTACTGCTACTGCCGCAACTACTACTGCTACAACCACTACTACTACTACCACTACTTCTAATACTACTACTTCTACTACCACTACCACTACTACCACTACTTCTACTACCACTACTTCTACTACCACTACTTCTACTACTAATACCACTACTACTACTACCACTACTGCTACTACTACCACTACTACTTCTACTACTACACCCACTACTACTTCTACTAATTATACTACTAATACTAACACTACTAATACTACCACTACCACTACTACTTCTACCACTAGTGACATTATTACCACTACTACTACTGCTACCAGGGATAGGCAAAGATATATTAAAATGTATTTTTGAATAAAATATCAAATACCTTAATTATAATTGTATCAGAATAAACTATAAAATACTGCAGTAAAAAAAAGTCAAAGTCAACAGAAAATGTGTATTTTAAAAATACCAAAAATACTTTTACAAGGGAGCCTAAAATCACTTTGCAAAGCTTACTTTGCATCAGCAATACTGACTCAATGGCAAACAAGTAAATCATAAGAAGACAACTGAAAGCACCATAATTCATAGCTACTAGTTTCTAACCAATTAATTATGTGATTGTTAATCATCAATATAATAATACATTTATCAAGTTACACCATATTGTGGCATTATAATGTGATGTTGAACAACACTAAAACACTTTTTTGTTTGCTCACAACCAAAGAAAACTTCACATAGGCTGAAAGTTGCAAGCTAACGTTAACTTTGAGGGCTGCTACTACTACGATTTAGCCTACTAAAACAAACACCAGAACCTAAAGGCCGCAAAAAGCGCACCCGTTACATTTCTATTCATATCTCCCGACTGGTTAAAGGAAGAAGCTTGCGGTAAGATAGTGACAAGCGGTCTTTCAATCCGAAGAATGCCTTAGACATTTAAGGGTTAAGGATTAAAGAAAGATGTTGTTTTTCTTGTTTATATATCTGTCAATTTCTTTGCATTGTCAGTTTCAAGGAAATAGACATAAACCTGTGGAGATATGGGAAATTCACAGGCTGACATGGATATGGATAAGAGGTTTTCTGAAAGTACAGACAGGTAGCTTTTAGTTGAGGGTTGTTGATCCATATTTGGTACTGAAAATGAAAGCATTATTTGCATTTTTAAGTAAAAAAAGTGTTTATATACGTATATGTTATTGCTAACTTGACTGATGCATCTGCGATATGTTTTGTTATTTTGAATATATATATTTTGTATATACAGTCTATTACTGCCACTTAATGTCAACTGAAGTTTACTGCTGGCATCAAAGTACCCGAACACAACACATGATGTGAAACGGAATACAGAGGCAATGCCAATTTAACCGATGAATAGCCGGACCTGGCAAAGACCAACCACAACATGCAAATATAACAAAAGTAAATCAAGCCAAATTAGGTGGCTAGTTTGGTGTAAAGAAATATACATTAAATCATTTAAAAGTCTCCCTGTGGGAAATCAACTCACTGTAGAGTGTATACATTGAAACCATAAAAAAGGGTTCAGCCTGAACCACAGAGGATAGTGCAATTGGCCAGCACCCTCTGGGGTTGGGGATTTAGAAATCAAATGTGGTAGCATTCACCCAATGTGCTCTTTGTACTCCACATGGGGGCTTGGGCACCAAGAGCTCAAACAGTGTGTCCACTGGGAATTGCGGTGCAGGCCCTAATTGGATATAATGAAATGGGGGGAAAACAATGTTATCACAATATACAGCCATTCCTATGGATCTTGTGTTAAATCTGGTAGGGGTTACAAAGTCACTACCAAGCAACTTAAAGTACATTATCACACTCTCCAACGGCTCATCTAAAAAACGGAGAAACATCCATTTCACACTAAATTCTTCGCGAGAGCTGAACAAAAGACATAAGTTGTAATATAAGTCTCTTAGAACTCCATAATAATATCAAGGGATCTACAGGCCTCTTGCCACAAAGTGCAATTCAACAGTTATGAGAGAAACGGCACAATCTTCACCTATAAGGAAGGGTCAGGCAGAAAGAAGCCTCAAAGAAGATGTGACTGATGTTTGCCAGAAAACACTTGGATCAAAACCAAACTACCGAAACAATGTGCTCTGGACATATGAGACAAAGGTGGAGGTTTTTAGATGCAATGCCAGATGCCATATTTGTTGAAAACCAAAACTTCATCTTTTGAACCGAAGGAGGTGGTGGCATTATGTTTTATGCCTGCTTTGGCGCCTCAGGGCCTGAAAAGCTTTAAACATAAGAAATGGCTACATTAATTTATTTTAGCCAAAGGGGCAACGCCAGACATTTCAGATGGTATACTGTAATAGAAATGTAGAATTGGATAGTGAATACATATTGGACAAAAAGTAACTGCAATGTGACTAGGGGTGTAAGTTAAGTGTTGTATTCTTAATTTGTTTGGCATTAGCTAGCTGGCATCAGCTAGTTTGCTTGAGCATCTCTACTGTCCCTCCCTGAAAACTAGCTTGCAACATTTCCGACAACAGGTTTTACTAGTTGCTGTTTTAAATGTAAAGTAAATCCAGCCTGCAAACATTATTCTGGTTGTTGTTGAGTGTACATGGCATAGCCTGCACATTTCTGAGGCACATGGTTAGCTAGGACAATCTGTTTTCTGACATCGGCTTTTTACATGAACTTACTGTTGTATTATCCCGTAGCATCAGCCTGGTCTCATTGGAATATGTAAGTATTTTGAGAAAATCTTTGACTGACGAATTTGTAAGATGTTAGGTGAAGTAACGGTAACAAATCATAGTTCAGCAAAACATTGCTAGGGAGTGCTTTGAAGCTGCATCTTTCAGCTCCGCAGACACCCAAACATTAACCCTAACCTTAAGCATAACCTTAACCCCAGTGCGGTGATAACACAGACGTTAACTGTAACCTTAAAATGCATTTAGAACATATTGTTCCAACCTTGGTAAGGCCATTACTCATCGTGCAGAATCAGACAGCCCCCGTATGGTGCAGTGGGTCTGATGCCTGCCTGCAGAGCTGAACATTGTGGTTCAAGACATGGTTTGGTGGACCATTCGTGTACAGCCATAATATATGACACGTTTTTGGTGCGTTTGTAACATCAAATATTTTCATTGCACTTGCAAAACATTTCCAATATCTTTGTCTACATATGATATGTTTTCCATGGTTCTAGGGTTTCTGACTGAATAATTAAGTAAAGGGATGGCATCATGAACCAAATATTAACATAAAATATTGGCATTACCTGCTTGAACTGATTTGGGCGAGCAGCTAAACATACCAAGTAACAATATATAGGCCAGTGTTTGACACAATAAAAATGTTGAATATAAAAGAATATGGAAACCAGTCAGTAAGAAAGAATCCAAAAGAGGAACACGAGTTTAGAGATTCGAGTCATTAATCAGCCAGCCAGCATGGAGACCGAGCAGGATGGAGGAGACCAGACAGCCAGCATGGAGACAGAGCAAGGTGGAGGAGAACAGACAGCCAGCATGGAGACAGAGCAGGATGGAGGAGAACAGACAGCCAGCATGGAGACCGAGCAGGATGGAGGAGACCAGACAGCCAGCATGGAGACAGAGCAAGGTGGAGGAGAACAGACAGCCAGCATGGAGACAGAGCAGGATGGAGGAGAACAGACAGCCAGCATGGAGAC
>JACXGK010012491.1:0-14280 GCA_016801125.1 Novumbra hubbsi | reverse complement strand
GGGGGGGGGGGGGGGGGGGGGGGGGGGGGGGGGGGGTTATGAGAGAGGAATATGTGGCAAAGAGTTTGGGTTGAGAGGCAGATGCTTAAAATTTGCTGCAGAGACCGAGGAAGAGAAGGTAGAGAAAAGCATAGAAAGGAAGAGTAGGATAGACGGGGCAAACTCAGGAGACGGGAGCGTTGATAAAATAGTAGAGGGAGTGAGGAAACAAAGATTTCGATGCTGCATTACTCTCTGGGAAGGGGTTGAGTTAGCAGGGTTTGAAGACAGAGGGGGAGAGAATGAGAGAAATTAGTGATTAGAGACCTGGAGTGGAGATGCAGTAAGATCAACTGGGTTACAGCAATTCCTGATGTTATTGGGTTTGGACAATGAAAAGCGGCTGTGTTTTTTGGGGTGATCCATGTCTCAGACAGGCACAAAAAGTAAAGTGATTGAAGGGCAGCATAGGCTGACATGAAGTCTGCTTTGTTGATAGCAGATTGGCAATTGCAGAGGCTGCTCCAGAAACCGGGTATACCACATGTGTGGTACATGTAGGATTCAGTAGGTTAGAATGGTTTGCAGAACAGGGAGGGGAGCATCTAAGGAACTGATAGGGAGGGAATGACAGGAATAGAAAACAAAAACATTTATCTAAGCTAGAGCAGAAAGGTTGAAAAAGGCTTACAAAACTAGATAGTAACTTCCTCAACTAAGTTCCGCAGAACAACTCGGCAGAACGTTAAGGCCACGCTCCTATTGATACCTGGATAAAATAGGAACAATACTACAAATTAGTCTGAAACAAAACCAAGTCCACAGTCACAATTACTTAGCAATCAAATAGTACATCAACACAGATTCAATAGGCTGTGTGAAAAAGAATGCACTACCTTTCAATAGTTTAGCAAATCAATACCAGTAAGAACATAGGATAAAGCAAAATAACTTGAGGACCCTGTGGGAAACCTCAACCAGGATGGTGACTGCGGAACTCTTACAATGAATATATAAGGCAAAGGTAGACTTGAACATGGTTCTTCAGTGCCAATAAATATATCTAATAGAAAAAAAGAAAAAATACACTGAACCCTTGTGTTATGCTAATATATTTTCTTCATCTCCCACTTGTGTTTTTAATTTGTTACCCACAAACTATTCAGAAAAACAAAGGTATTACATGCAGCAAAAAAAGCATTATGATATTTGAACTGTGTGGTGTAATTGATAAAAGAATTACAGCATCTATTCATTTGTAATGCAAATTGATTAGAGAAAACAAATCGATCAAATCTGAAACATGAAGGGAGACATTCAATGTTGATTAACTCATCATAATTAAGTAGCAAGTGTGGATGTTGATTGGTTCTCAAGCGACAGATGCAATAACAAGAAAGATTGGAGCATCATTACCATGTCATTAGGACTTTGCTGAAACACTGTTGGTAAAAGCAAATTCATAAAAAAAGACATGGAAATGGAATTTCACTGTACGTTCTGATTTATATTGGAATGGAGATTTAATTGAACACAAAGCTAATGCAAAATACTCTTCACTCTGTGTCAAAGAGTCAGACAATTAACACAGAGAGAGAATACTCTTCCCTCTTTGTTTTAATTGTCTGGCTCTGTGAACTAGGACATGACTCAGCAGGAAGCTATCTAGCTAGAAGCTCCCCTACAGTGCGCACAAAATTGCACCCTATGTCTTATGACTGTAGATTTACCACCTGTGCAGCAATGTCTAAACTGGGTTTATTGCTGTTGTTGGCTTGTCAGAAGGTGATTGAAGAAGTGATGCAACCGCTCAACATGGTTTCTGCTTCACGACTCTGTCCTCTTTTCCTACACCCCCCCCCCCCCCAACCCCTTCATTGCTGGTGCACCCCCGCTTTCACGTTGCGGTAGTGAATTAGATGATGAACCACTTATGTTTCTGAGGTATTCTGTACTGCACACACTCTGATACAAACACATGTACACGCACACACAAACACTTAGGTTAAAAGTTTCAGTGGCATGCAGAGGGGATAGTTGCAGAAGAACTCTAATTATTGGGAAGCAATATGCATTCATTGTGAGATGTTCAGCTCTCTGCCTCCTTTCTCCTCTTAAACAACCCCATTGTTTCTTCTTTCCTCCCAACCATCCTCAATTAGTTTGCTTCTCCTTTCTCAACTCTCCCCATCTCTTTTCCCCTCATATTATCTCCATTAACTCTCTCTATCCCTTTCTACTGGTACAACAGGAACCTTTGGTTTTAATGTTGTTTTATTGTTTAAAACACTACATTTGGGTTCTTGGCTATGGAAACTACAATATATATATATATGTATGTTTGCTTATCCAGAATGCATCTCTGTGAATAAGGGAATACTTTTTTTGCCTTACTAGAAAGATATATTCTAAATATATTGTGATATAAAATATTAACAAAATAAAAATGCGCTATCTGTCACAGGTGTGGGTGGCGACGGAACCAAATGCAGACCTTTTAATTAATACTTGAATTTATTTACAAAAACAAAAGAACACGAGCTGTAAATGGAGTAAATTAAAGATGCTAAAACACATAAGATAACACAATGAGCAACACCCGGTGACAGAAACAAAGGACATATAAACACACACACAAATTACAGAGTGCAACCAGGTGCGTGTAATGTCCGAAGTGACCAAAGTGTGCTTCAAAATAAAAGTGCACCCAAAATACCACCACCAACTGGCACCGTGCTACCCTGTACGTTACAGTATCCTACGACAGGCCCCAGGCACCATTTTCACTCTGGTGTGTTTAGAGTAAAGAGAGAAAAAGGGAGAGAGAGCGCATGAGGATGTTGACAGGGCAGGGAGAGCATATGACATGGAGATGATTGAGAAAAGGAGCAGGTCCTACGACATCATAATTAATGTGGCACAACTGAGGTTAGGCTTAGGCGCAGGTGCCACTGAGGTTAGGCTAGGGCAAAAATTTCATTGAGGTCAGAGTCTTTGAACTGAGGTGACTAAGTGCAGGTCAGTTGCCATGGTGGTCCTGGAGCAACCTTCAATATGATGTTGTAGGAACAACAAGAACACAGTGATATTAGATTGTGCAAATATTGATGGTCAAGAGTCTTTATAAAGCCAGGAACTGTATAAAAACATTGTGGGGACCACATTTTTTAAGTTTACTGTTTTGTGTGGACACTGTTTTTGTTGGGACATTTACACATTTGCGTGGATCACACACACACACACACACAAAGAGTGCCAGGATGTCTTTGCATTAATCAGGAAATTAAAATGAGCCATCTGGTAAAAGCCAACCACACAATGTGACATTGACACTTCTATTTGTCTATTGCACTCAGGAGAATCCCACAGAAAACTCATATTAGATATTCATGAAAGCAGTTTTGTAGTTAATGTGTGGTTCAGCGGTCTATATGAGTGGGCTTCATACTCACAGATGACAAATATGTTAAAACCATCCTTTTGATTGTAATGGATGGATAGACCATTTTTGTGGCTAGAGTAAATAACCAAATTCTCATAGTAACTGGTCATTCTCTGTCACCACCTATAAGTCCAGGTATAACTGGTGGTTAAACTCTAACAATCACTAAGTAATGTCTATTTTAATGATACACTCTCATCCATTCATGGCCAAACCACTCTTGGTTGAATGGAAGAAAGTATGGCTGCTTAAGGCTTCACAGCTCAGAGTTTTCTGAGGTTATTCGTTCCGTCGTTGGTCATAACAGACTCCTTAAAGCCCACTATGTTTGTCTTTGTCTGGCTCCCAAATCAAATGTCTTATTGTATTGCAGAATGCTCTGGACTGATAATTCAAAATCCTCCCTTTTCTCCTTAAAATTTGGGGGATTATGACCAAGAGGTCGTGGAAGTACAGGAGATGTGTTGTCCGAAGCGAATCCCAACCAACCTGATTCACTTCTTACCACAATTTTCACTTAGCCACTTAGCAAGATGTAGTAACGACCACAATTAAAGGCGTCGTAATGACCTTCAAGTAATGACAACAATCAAACTTAAACAGACGCCCAACCTATCCTGCCGCAACGAGGCGCTGGGGCACAGCGAAGCAAGGCAACCCCGCCCGACTCTTCTTAACTCTCAGCCCCTGTCGGAGTGTAGCCAATTTGTGACACCCTTTAAATCAAATTCAAATCATCCTCTCGACTTCCAGTTCTGGAGGTCTATAGAATAGATGCCCCCACTGCATTCCATTCCAACAGAAGCACTTGAGTGGTAATGAACGAGTGGATGAACACTCTCCCTGTATGTATGAGAGTGCTCCGGGCTGCTGAGGCATCCACTAAAGTCTCTTTCACCAGGTGCCTCTCTCTCTCAGCCAGCTGAGTTGGTAGTGAATGGTGTTCAGAGCCCTTGCTAATGTGCGGGTCCGCTGAGCCACATAATAAGAAACAACTGAGTGATAATGACCTTCCACCGGAGGAGGGAAAACAATATAATTCAAAGTGTACTGCCATCGCTACTTACTTTATTCCAGCTTTCTGTGCTTTTTCCTTTGTTGTCTTTCATCTCTAATAACTGTACACCATAGTGTTCTTATAATACATTCTATATATTGTCATCTATTCATGCTTGTTGCTTAAAACCTCTATATTATACTCTATCTCCATGAGGCTCTCTTGAAGTGCTTTTGTAGTCTGCTGAGGTCAATGACAGCGGAACATCAGAACGTTAAGGTCAATGAGTATGTTCTTGTTGAATTCTAATGGGGTCTTTGGAAGGCGGCATACATGATATCTGACTAGAAAATGAATATGATTCATATTGATTAGGATCATTATTGTAATATCACGTTCACTTCACAGACCAGAGCCGAGGGTTAATAATGCTTCGCTATCTATTACAGCTCTACTGTGGTTGTCACAGTAGTAAAATGGTGGTCAGATTGCATTAGGACTGTCTTGGGTAAAAACTATGAATCACCAATTGTTTTAATTTGTTTCTTTTCAGTTTATTTTTATTTCTCTCCACTTCATTTGAGTGTGTCAGTTGTGATTGCTTCACAACTACTTAAGGAGGCTTGCTTTTTAGAAATTAGCAACATTATGCTGAATGAACTTGTAACGGCTGTTGCACAATGAAAGAGGTTGGGGACATCAGTCTAGATAAGTGAACTGAGAGCACATTTTCATTAATCGCAACAGGTAGCAATTCCTTCAAATGTGTGCCCCCAACACTTTGGTTTTCCAATAATGTGGGTCCAAATTTGTCAACCTTTTGCAAGAAGTAGTCAAACTTTCACTCATTATTCATTATTATCAGTCATTATTCATTATTCATTTGCATAAACCCCCATCAGGCTGTTAAACCGAGAACTGCGCTGGGGTAGCACATTGGAGCATCAGGCACTGTATCCCGTATGGTCTTTTCTGTTATTTTAGGAAAGATTTGACAAGATGATTTACCTACAAATATGACTGGATTGTAGACATTTCACTTCTTCAACCTAATTTGTTGATGTCATGAAAAGACAAGAGGCCACAATGTAGCCTAGTGGTCAAGAGCGATTGACCAGTAAGTAAATGGTTGTTGACTCTAATCCAGTAATCGACAGGATAAAATTATCCTGTTCTGTCCCTGAGCAAGACTGTTAACCCTAATTGCTAATGTTCATGGCCATTATTAAGAATGGCAATGAATAGCATAGCAACCATGAAAAATAATGGTAAAACATGTTAAAATAATTAAGCAGCACCCACCAGCCTGACAAATATCTAAATGTCACTTTCCATTTGAAAACCTTCAAAAGAGAAGCATCACATACTATATCAAGCCACATGAAAAACTTAGCATTAAAGACGTATCATTGCAAACGTTAATAAGTCTATTAGCAGGATGGTTTTAGAATGTTTTTTTCATTACTTTAGAATCCTCTGTATTTGATCGATTCCCTCTAATCACAGGATCTCACGGCACTAACAGCTCAGTTACCGATCAAAAGATGAAGACTGGTGGAGAAACTTTTACTTCCTTTTTACTTCCTCAAACTTTAAATTGGGCTTGAAAGCGAGCTGCCGTGTGCTGCAATAGATATAAATCCAGCATCGCCCAGTCTGACTAGATTTAATCACTCATGTTCTATTTGAAGCCCCTCTTGTCTGCCTTTCTTGTTATTGTTTCTTGTTAAACTACTGGGCTGTGAAGATGGTGGTCCTTGTAAAAAGCTAACAGTGATGAGTAATGATAAGGCAAGCACTGGGACCCTCCTTCACTTATAACTGACTTTTATGTTATTCTCTCATAAAGGGTGTGTTTACCTCATAACACATAGGGTGGTTTTAAAGGAGATATATTGGCTTAGCAGAAAATCGTTGGGCAAAGAAAGCAGATCAGTGTAGGCTACTGAGTGGTTGTAATCTTGCTAAGATAGAGGACAGCTGCCTCTTCCCAAAGATTTGTGATAAGATTAATGCTACACTTGCCCACGGGGCTTCAGACTATTTGTATAGCAAAAACATCACAGACTATCAACTTATCACTAGGCTTTGATGATTGGAATCAGCTGTGTGTGTTCGAGTGCAAAATCTAAAATGTGCACACCTTTGGGGTTCCCAGGACTGAGTATTGGACATGGTGTCATAGAGGGTCATTTGGATTGATGTCAAGCTCATGCAGTGGTGATGGCAGACGAAGCCACCAATCTGATACCCTAAACCTTCAGCCGAATTAAAATAAAAAAACGATGTAATAGATGTTGACATACAAGGGTTACTTTCACAGAGGACATTTTTGGTTAGGTCCACTCAAGATCTAAAAACAAGAAAAGGACAAGAGTGAATGACAACAGACATTTTGATGTATTCTATTATATGTAACTTGTTTAGAGTTGTTCTCTTAAGGAACCTGATATTTCGTCATTGTAAAATAGGAATTGATCTTCTTTTAACACTAGAAGCGCCAAAGCTGGCAACAACAGGGTTGTGGACATTAAAAACAGTTCAAGATCCCAAGGATTTCATAGTTTCTTACCACTGAATTATAATAAATTACATAATCCATTTGGACCATATAGAAACCTCTTTGTATTCCATTGTACATTCAAAAATATGTTGTTTGATGGTCACGTTAAGATTTTTCTACACACACTGTCATTTCATTACCCCTCACCCGTTGTCACTAATGCCAAGCTCAGCAAAGTCCTTTTTGGTGAATAAATGATTTACCCACGTGTTTATCTTTTGTAATTGTGAAGGACACTCACTCAAAATAACTTTCACATACTGGGTTGACAACTTAGAAACAGACTTATACTGTGTTCATATAATAATGTATTCCTCACCAACACCACCATGGACATTTAACACATTTACTGGGAATTCCAAACAGACAAAAAGAACATTGA
This sequence comes from Novumbra hubbsi, assembly GCA_016801125.1. Lineage (NCBI taxonomy): Eukaryota > Metazoa > Chordata > Actinopteri > Esociformes > Umbridae > Novumbra > Novumbra hubbsi. Next base: position 6,917 of record JACXGK010012491.1, on the reverse strand, counting down.
CAAAACCCATGGGGGATCATTGCGCAAAGTCAGAAATGCCTTCAAATTATCCTGGAGACATTGACTTAACGCCCTGACCACTTCATGGGTAGGAAGAACCAAGAAGAACCACCTAACTGTGTTGTCTTTCCCTTCCACCTGCCCCATGACTGTGCTTCTTAGCTGTGTAGGAATGCTTGTCCTCAGATCCGCACACCTTGGGGCAGCCAAAAGACCTCATTCACCACGCTGCTGAGGGTCAGAACAATGAAAAGCACTCATTGTTAACAGGCAAGATGTGCCGAAAGACGAAGAACATGTTAATACAGGTAGGAAAATGTCATGCTTCACAAACACACACATTAACTTATGTTCACTGATACATTTATATTTGCATGTGTTAGCTTAGTTCTAATCTCAAAATCTGCCTTACACATTCATCATCCCGCAAAACAATGCACCGTAAGTTGAAACATGAACAATCAACATGGCCATTAAAGGGTTAAAAACACCAGGGGAACATACAATGGGTGTCTATAGCTTGTGACAAGCAGACACTGCACATTCATTACAAGCTTATACATATTTGTAAGGTCAACGACCAGAACCCCAGGTCGCAGCCTCCCTGCTGCCCAGGTGTCTGTTAGAGGGGATGTCCACAGGATGGTGCTCTAAGAGGTCAAGACCAAACCTGCCCTCCGGGTGTCTGTTTTAGGTCATTTAGCCAATTAAAACTCATCTGTATGCAGCACAGCCAGTGGCAACTAATTAGAAGCTACTCCTTGCCGGAAAGGGAAAGGTTGGATATTTTAGGATAGACCAGGTTTGGGTCCTAAAGAACATTATATTCCCTATTAAGTGCCCTACTTTTTACCAGCGCCCTATACTGCCCTACAAAATAGTTTTTTGATAGTCCAGCATATTATGTAGTAGGTAGATATGTGCAAATAAGTTATTTTATTTGTCACATTTGTTTTGTAATAGTTGTCAGGAACATTGTTTTATTTTCTTATTTTTTTTCGTTGTAATTCTAATTGTTTTTTTTTAAGATATTTGCGTGTTTTATTCATAGATAATAATGATGATCCTTTCCCTCTTTAACAAGTTGATCTTCATTATATAATATAAACGTCGTCTTCCCCCTCACCCTCATGTTTATGAAACAGAATAAATAAATGAGTACATTAACACTGAGTTGTTTTAAATACTGCTATAGCTTTAAAAAAACAACAACCTCGTAATTGCTGTGCTTGTTAGAAGGACGGAACTATTACATGCTTGTCCCTGCGATGTGATAACTTACATTAACGTTTATATCGTACTTAATGTGTAAAATGGGATTATGACTTTATATTTATTTAGCTAGTTTTTGCTTATAAACTAGGGGATATTTTCTTGGGGTGTCGAAATCAGAAAGGGGCGCAGCGAGAGGTAAATGCAGCGCAAGGCAAGGACATTGACATTGCCAGTTTAGTAGCTAGCCTGGGCCTAGTCATTTACATTTTGTAAAATGAAGGATAAACTGCATGATACAAGAAGTTCCAAATTTGGATTATTTACTTAAACATACAATCACTGAAGTCTTCATGGAGCAGGTAGGCTAACCACATCGCTAATGCTAACCACTGAATTGCAAAAGTTTATCCGGTTATAATGTAGCTATAAAACTTGCTTTCGTTTAATGGTCTGCTACTGTTTACATAACATGTGCGGGTATTTGCGTTTTAAGGCAAGTTCCACCGTTCTAGATACAATACCAAGCCAGACTGGGACCTCCGCATCTAGACACATATGTCGGTCTGCCATAGTTTAATTGCCGATTTTGTAGTTACTGCAACTATTACACCCTCATATCGCGAAAACAGAGCAAAATACTTTGACACATGATAAAACAGACACCCAAAAGTTCATTTTGATATATAACTCAATTTGGACCAAAGTCGTAGTTACGACACTCTGCCTTTGGACGGCAGTATAGGCCCTAAGAAAGTACGTGTACTTTTTCTAAAATACAGTGCAATTTATACACTATTTAAAGCAAGGAATAAAAAATTCCTTATCCAAAATATAGACTTTTTAATCAGGTTTAGGTTTGGTGTTGTGATGTAACACATTTATAATGGCTTGTGAGATTGAAATACTTTGTTTAGACAGTGTGAGTCAACATTGGGGGGTGACCAAATCAGCATGGGGATTGGGGGTCCCACCAGAAGTAAGACTCTCAACCATCAATATTTACACAATCTGATATTGCTGTGTTGTTGTTACTCTTACTACATCATAATTAATGTTGCTCCAGGACCATCATTGAAACTAACCTGTAGTTGGTTAATCCAGTCTGAAGACAGAATATTCCCCGGGCCGCACCCTTTGACCTAACCCTTAACCCTGAAATAAATATTATCAATAAACAAGGTGTTTCTTGTCATGATGTTCAGGAATGGATTACTAACCATGTCTGACCTGAATGGAATGATTATTATATCAAGAAACATTGACTAATCTCATGTGCTTCTGGGTACTTCTATCATCTGCCTGGCACTGCCTGCTACTTCTATCATCTGCCTCGTACTACCTGGCACTGCCTGGTACTTCTATCATCTGTCTCGTACTACCTGGAACTTCAATCATCTGCCTGGCACTGCCTGGTACTTCTATCATCTGCCTGGCACTGCCTGGTACTTCTATCATCTGTCTCGTACTACCTGGCACTTCAATCATCTGCCTGGCACTGCCTGGTACTTCTATCATCTGCCTGGCACTGCCTGCTACTTCTATCATCTGCCTCGTACTACCTGGCACTTCAATCATCTGCCTGCTACTTCTATCATCTGCCTGGCACTGCCTGCTACTTCTATCATCTGCCTCGTACTACCTGGCACTTCAATCATCTACCTGGCACTGCCTGGTACTTCTATCATCTGCCTCGTACTACCTGGCACTTCAATCATCTACCTGGCACTGCCTGGTACTTCTATCATCTGCCTGGCACTGCCTGGTACTTCTAACATCTGCCTGGCACTGCCTGGTACTTCTATCATCTGCCTGGAACTGCCTGGTACCTCTATCATCTGCCTTGTACTGCCTGGTATTTCTATCATCTGCCTGGTAAACATTTTCTCAGTGCTTTTCTGAGGCTGCCCAAAAACCTGACGAATGTCACTGGCACCCTTCCTCTTGTTCATGGTAACACTCACAGTGGATGAATGCTGACTTGAACTGAAACCAGTAGTAACAAAATGTTAGTTAGTTGATTATGTTTACATTAGCTAATAATTATTTTGGAAGGTGGTGTGTGGGTGTCTGTCACAGCATAGCACATTTTCATTTTCTTTCTAATTTATATATGAGTATATTGGCGGGGGACATTTTGATCATATTTAAATTTTGGGAGGGATATCCTCCCCAGTATACATTGTGATTATGATCTTGGTTTATAGGATTCTACATTTTTTCGCAAACGGTACATGCACTTCATACCCATCCATTAATTCCATTACTTATACACTACCAAGTTAGGGGTCACTTAGAATTGTTCTTGTTTTTACAAGGAAAGCACATGTTCATAAAAATAACATCAGATTGATCAGACATACAGTGTAAACATTGTTAATGTTGTAACTGACTATTGCATTTGGAAACGGCTGTTTTCTAAAGGAATATCTACATGAACATAAAGAGCAAAAATGAACATGAACATTATCTGCAAAACATTATCAGCAAAAATCAGTCCTGTGTTCCAATGGCACATTGTGTTTGCTAATCCAAATGTATAATTTAAAAGGTTATGTTATCAGTTGAAAGCCCTCTTTCAGCGAAAATATTAGCACATCTGAAAACTGGTGTGCTGATTAAAGAAGCAGTAAAACTGGCCATCTTTAGACTAGTTGAGTATCTGCATCAGCAATTCCAGTTTCAAAATGGCCACAAACAAAGAGCTTACTTTTAAAACATATCCGTGTATACTTGTTTTGAGAAATTAAGGCTATTCTATGCAAGAAAAGAACTGAAGATCTTGTTCGACGTTTTTTACCAGTCTCTTGACATAACAGCGCAAACTGGCTCTAACCAGAATAGAAATAAACAATGTACTTGACATGATTTTCAACTTGATTCCTATTTTTTTATCACAAATACACATATTGGTAAAGGACATTGATAATTTATATAAATGCATCAATCTATTCTGCCTTGCTCTATGTCATGGAACTTTGAAAGAATTTGTGGCTTCAACAGTCCTTAGTTGGCAACAGCTCTGGTTGCGTAGCTAGATACTGTGTTAACCTCTAGCAACAATAGCATCAGAAATTAAATTAAAATGTATTGATTTGACCAACAGGAATGACTACTCGTCGTTTGGCTTTTATCCGTTTTCTAAACCTAGGCAGGATTCCATTTAACAGATAAAAGTGTGTTTACATAGTGGTTCTGCTTTGCTTTTTAGACTTTAATATTTCTAGCCCTTTATGTATGACTTCAGGTGCATCAGGAGAAACCCCAGTCTGGTCAATTTAGGGCCCTGTGGGTAACCCCAACCCAGCTGGTGACTTTAAGGCCCTATGGGTTACCCCAGCCTAGGTGGCGACTGTAGGGCCCTATGGGTAACCCCAACCTGGCTGGTGACTTTAGGGCCCTGTGGGTAACCCTAACTTGGCTGGTGACTTTAGGGCCCTGTGGGTAACCCCAGCCTGGCTGGTGACTTTAGGGCCCTGTGGGTAACCCCAACCTGGCTGGTGATTTTAGGGCCCTGTGGGTAACCCCAACCTGGCTGGTGACTTTAGGGCCCTGTGGGTAACCCCAACCTGGCTGGTGACTGTAGGGCCCTGTGGGTAACCCCAACCTGGCTGGTGACTTTAGGGCCCTGTGGGTAACCCCAACCTGGCTGGTGACTGTAGGGCCCTGTGGGTAACCCCAACCTGGCTGGTGATTTTAGGGCCCTGTGGGTAACCCCAACCTGGCTGGTGACTTTAGGGCCCTGTGGGTAACCCCAACCTGGCTGGTGACTGTAGGGCCCTGTGCTGGTGAATACAGGTAGAGTACACCTGTCGTGTGTAATTGCACATGATTCTCTGCCCATAAAACCAGGTTGGGGAGTTGGCTAAAGAAGCCAGTATGGAAGTACAGTACTAACAAATCCTCTATGCTACAAGGAGCTGCAGAGGATTAAGAAAGGGATTCAGCCACCAGGGAAGACAGACTCATTAACGCTCTAATTAAGATCTCCTCTCCGCCCATTTTTTTAACTAAAGCTTAGTTAGGTGTTACAAATGTTTTATGGACTTTTAGATAAAACAAGTTCCAGCTTTCTGTTTACATATAGCTCCTTCTTATTTTCATTTACTTTGGGAATTGTGGTAAACTTGGCACCTGTAAATCTGTGCTATTATTTGTTTGGCTTCTTTCTTTTCCCACCTGTCATGCTCATAGGGGTTTTCTTTATGTTTGGTTTCTTCCCTCTTTCTGAAGTTACTTTTTGTAATTAAGCAAAGATTAGCTCTTCTAATCAATTATTCCTGAAACAAACAATAGGACAATCCTTTTTAAAAATTAACTTTAAATCAACATGTAAACTGACACTGTTTTTTGAGCTCATTGGTCAGGTAGCTGAGTTCACGGATGCATTGTTAGAAGCTAACAAACACATCTAGCTAAATGGATGGCCATAAAACATATTCTTGGACCACAATAGCTGGTCGTAATCACTTACCCTCAGATACTGTACATGCGCTCATTTTGTCCAGAGCCCTATAAAGAAGGTGGCATGAGGTCATTCTTAACCAATCTGACCAACCATAATGTCATTGACTTCTGTCCATGGAAACAACTGTCTGTAACACAGGAGGCATGGATAAATATTTGTCAGTTATTAGGAGCTCCCCTCCCCTGTCCAGTCTCTTCCAGTGTCTGGATGGCCAGTCCGGCAGGTGCGGACTGGCCATTGGAAGGTTCAGGACTTTTCCCAGGTGAGCTGGGCTAACCCAACTTACATCTCAGCAGCTGCTCATTATGTGCAAATATTCCCAGGATGATCGGAATTTTGTTGGCCGCTCTGTCTTCAAATTCACTCTTTGTTTTTATCTCTCTAGTGCATAATGGTCTACAAAATGGGTACTTGGATCAACCCAATATTGAAAGGGGAGGAGAAATGACCACTGCTTTATTGAATTTACATTCAACTCTGCAGAACGGGATCTGTCAATATCTTAAGAAAAGTGTTTTTGTGTATTTGCTGCTTTTCTTAGCATACACTTGTTGTTAAAATAGACAGCAGTCTCTTGAAGCAGAGATATTTTGATGGCCTTTTTAGAATGCTGCTGACTGTGCTTCTCCATCACCCAGACAAACTCAGCTGATAGGTGTTTTTCCTGACATATCAAAGTCGAGTGTCCTACAACCATGGCGGGAAAACGGCACACATTATATTGCACTTAACTAGCTAGCTTCCCATTCATTTTAGTGATGTTTTTGTCATAGTATTATCCTCTTGGTAAATGTTGAATGTGTGCTTGCTTGGGTAGATTTTTAAGTCCCAAAAAAGAAATAAAAAAAAAAACTTTTATATTAATGCAGAAGGTTCCACCGGTAGTTGATTAGCTTACTTCACAAGCCCATTATCAGAAATGAAGGCAATTTTTGTAAGTAGCAAAACACTGAATAATTGTAATAAATAAGTAGTTTTGATTTGTCAAATAATGTGATTGTTAAAGTATTGTTAATTACTTTAACAATCACAGCAATTAACAATACATTCTCAATTACATTGTTCGATTTCACAAATATGTTTTTACTACAATAACCCCCCCCCCCCAGGTAGTTTTACCCCAGTATGCACTTGTATTTGGGTACAGGTTTGCAGGAGATGGGAGCACTACGGTTGTAGCAGGTTACATGTATCACTTTTTTAAGCAGGAGGTCTTCCAGGACATTTGGCCGGTAGT
>JACXGK010012490.1:0-14250 GCA_016801125.1 Novumbra hubbsi | reverse complement strand
GCGTATTGGCTATTGTAAAATTTAGAAAATCGTTTGTGAACAGTACGGAGAGTGTAAAAATAAAGTTTCCAAACTAAAGGCCCGGAGTAGCGTCTCCGAAGCTAGGTATTGAGGTAAAGTCAGGAAGGAGCGGCGACTCCAGACGTTATTAAAGTTTAATGCTATAGTTAGGTTTGAGTCCTGGAATTTTAAGACATTCAGAATGCTATATCCTTGAAGGTGGCGGGTCCTGCTGTCGGTTGACGGGCCGGCAGACCCTGCGGTGCGGCAACGCCGTTAGGAGGCGCTAGGTGCAAGTCCTGAGGAGTGTTAGGGAACCTCAAAAAACGATTTTTGGGGTTGGAGGCCCGTAGTGAATATGCTACAAATCACCAGTATAGCTTAAGTATAGTTTTTTTGGGGGTCGGATTCCCGGGGTGATTAAGCCCTAAACTTACCATGGTATCGTTTTTCGGGGTTGGAGGCCCATGGTGAAAACACTCTAAACGATGGCCAAATATAATTGCGTTTACTTTTTGGGGGATGGTGTCCCGGGGTGATTACGCTCTGAATTACCAATAGGTATCGTCGTTCGGGGTTGGAGACCCATGGTGAAAACACTCCAGGCGATATTGTGTAATTGTATATTGAAAGTAATTCAGATCTTGTCTACTGTACTGTGGGGAACGATCTCCAGATAGCTGTCTGTAATAAAGGTGTTTTGTTTGGAAAGACTTGAACCGCGTGGACATTCTCTGATTCGGACCCGGGGAAGCAGATTTATAACTCAACAGAACATAGTTCGCCTGCCTTGTTTTGTCTCGATCGGCCATAAAGGTGGGCTCTATTCCAGGAAATCAATTTAAAAGCTCATTACAACTGAATGCAAATTTTTTTCAACCAAACTTACTGTGTGGCATGACAGCAACATGTAGTGTTGGTGCAACAAATAGAAAGTCAGTTGCTGAACAGTTGCTGAACATTTGCTTTTAATCGTTTATTTCCGACTTCTAGAATTTGGGCTGTTTACATTTTTTTAAAACCTTTAAAACGTTTTGCAGGCCACAAATCTTGTTCAAACGTTCCCAATAATGGACCAGATGATCTTCAAACTAAGCCTCACAAAATACGTCTTTTTGATTGTCAAAAACAGGCCAAACAGGACGTGAGGGCATATCTTAGCAACGTTCGTCTGATTTTCCCCAAACCTGGTAACCATGATTGCCATGATTTGAAGTGTCCTTCAAACTTTACTATTGTCAAAGAGTCCTTAATTTGCAGCCATCATATCCTTTGTCATTCTAGCTGTCAATTTGTTGACGATATCTGATATTTCTTAAAGCACCTCCCGCTAGCTGGATTGGCTTGATGGACACTTCTTACGTACCACACAGTCAAGCTGCTCCAACAATAACTCTATAGGGTTGATATCCATAGTTTTCACACTTACACTATATTTGCAATGGTCTGATGTTTTGCTCCACAACCACCCAATGTCAAAACATTGCAGAAACCGCAGGCATGCACATTCACAAACACAAACACCTGGACACAAACACATTATCCTGTCATTGTTAGGGCCACCAGGGATGGATTCTCAAAACACAAACTACAGAAATAAACTGTGACGTACACTTTTTTGAGATCCAAAGCCAGCAGAATCACATGGCCTACCTGTATTAAAGGGGCTGCATCAAATGCAAATCATTCTTGGGCAGAGTGCATCTAGGCAAACCTTTCCTCCTCAAATACCATGACAAATTCCATATAATGTTTTATCTTGAAGGCAGCACCAGTCAGAGCTGTCTGACAAATAATCAACTAAACAATTGATATCTGAGAAAGAAACAACACCAGTTATCGCCTATCATTGTTTTGAGTAAGATGTGATTTGACTAAATCACAATATATATAGGTCGGCTAATTTTATCATAGACTTCTGTTTTTAACAACCAAAATAAGAGAACATTTTAAAAGCAATTCATCCATCACTAAACTGGTTACACACACTCACATGTGCGTGCACGATGCTCACGCATATGCGCACCTATTATTCAACTGAATGAATAATTCAGAATCCAAGAGGTACTCATAACTTTTTCAAAAGTATCCGTAATTCGATTCCAATAGTTTAGCTGGTAAAGCATTATACTTTATTTTTGTAATCCGTTACTCCCCTACTCTGCAACTCAAAATGCCAAAATCTCATATTCTCCTGCTCTTTCAAGTGTGCGCTTCTGAGAACACCGAAAAGCGCATACTGTCTAGTAGCATTTAGTAGTATGCGATTTCCTCACAACCAAGCTTGACGTTACTCAAGTGAAACTACCAAAATGTAAGCTAACTTTACAAAAATTGCTACGTTGGCTTATGACAATAACCAGTTTGCTAAAATTAACTGCAGTGATTAACATGGAACTTATGGACGTTTGTTCTATTTAATTTTGTATTAAAAAGCTGTTTTAAAAACAGTTTACATATTAAAAACAGCCATGGTTAGAAAAGTGCAAACAAGTTCTACACACGGTCATGTGTAGAATCTTGACAATCTTGAATTCCCCTAATTGAGTCACATTTTCAGGCCAGTTTAAGCCGCGGTTAAAATGTAAAATGTATCAACACAAGGTTTGAAATGGCCAATATGGTTAAGTCTGATTATGTTTATATAAAGAAAGTCAAGCAGAGAAAGATAGGTCTCTGCCATTAGCAGCCATTTATTTTCTGAGCCACTTTGTGCAACCACAGTTGAAAAAGCCGGCAGCATACAGCCCGTCCTTTTCTTTCGTATGGCCCTCTCAGTTATTATCTAAAACACATGATGTGGCCCCCAATAACGTAATAGTTAAAGATTTACCTTCACATCCCATCATGCAGCACTACGTCAGAAGCTCCGACAATGTGGGAACGCAACATCTCTATCCAAAATGATAGCAGTAAAACCCCTTGAATTACTACAGAATATATTCACTGCAGTCAAAAGCAAATGTTATCACATGCCACATAATAGTGAAATCATTCAAGTGTTTTTCGGCGGGTGCTTTTCAAAAAAAGTGAATTTTCAAAGTGTGAGGCATATTGCCCAAAGGAGAAATTTGCGAACATCAGCCTCTCCAGAAATACTGTCTCAGAGAGAGCCAATGAGCTTGCTAGTAAAAACACAGCTATCTGAAACAGCAAGCATTATTTGGCACATTCTCTCTTGCTGCAGATGAGAGCATAGCCAAAAATAGCACAGCCCAGCTGACGATTTGTATCTGTGGTTGTTGTTGTGTGTTGTGTTGTAATATTACAATCACAAGACGTGAGAATTGACGATATGGCTTGAAATATGAAATATAATTTGGGACAACCTTGGAATATTACATTGATGGTCAGAAAGTTCTGTCAAAAACAATTTAGTTATGTATCATTGCGCTTTTTTCTAGGGAATTCCTTGAGCTTTCCTAGTGGGTATACCTGCATATCACGTAGACAACACCACTGAGCATTCATCAACATCATCTATTTTTTCATAACATTCAATTTTGTATATGCATCCTATAAAATATTTGTTGTAGACCGTGCTTTTATTTCTTAGGTTAAAAAAAGAATTAAATTACGTTTGTATTTTCTTACAATCACATGAATGAAGATCAACAATAATAAAACACTGACTGACAAACATACTCAGCGCAAACAGTGCCAGGTTTCTGGTGAGCGCAGCAAAAAGGTAGGCTAGTAAGCTATATACTGAGACTGTCACAACGGTCACTGCAATAAACACCATGGAAAAGAACAGTACAAAAATACAGTTTAATGCATACTCAAAATGGCGTGGCGTATGGCAGCCTCAGTGTGTTGGTGCACGCTGTTTTGTCTTGTTTTGTTTGTAAAGTCAGTTTTCTATTGCGATACGAAGAGCTCATTAACAAGAGATGAGCTCATAAACATCAGGCGAACAACTCCAGTGGATATATTTTCCTACATTCCTGCTAACATCAGTGGAATTATTGGACATCCTAGTCAAAGGTGCCCTCACATTTGTTCATGCAGTAAAACAATGGCGCATGGGGAAACGTGCCAGTGCACGTCTCTGCAAACGTGGACATTGCACACCATTACCTGGAATAATTCTCTACAATGTCTGTTCGCTGTGCAACAAACAAGATGAACTTAAGCTACTGGCAGAGAAGGACATAGACTTTTATCTATCTTCCATTTTGTGTTTTACGGACACATGGCTTTATGGATTTATACTGGAACTACAGCTGGCAGGCTTCCAACTCTTCAGGGCAATTGTGACACAGAACTCTCCAGCATAGCAAAGCGTGGAGGTATCCGTTGTTTCACACAGTGGCTGGTGTAATAATGTGACAGTGATTTAACGGCACTGTTCTCCTGATCTGGAATCATTCTAAATCTACTGGTGACCCTTCTACTCCCCCCGTGAGTTTGCTTCATTCATTCTGGTTGGTGTTTAGAAAATATAAAGTGAAAATGACTTTGGCAACTGTCTTGCACCTTCACCTTACTGTCGATCTATAGCCAATGTCCGTGTTACGTTCTAAATTTCACAATAAAATCGACCTGCTCACAAAACCCAAATATCATTAAATAAAACAAGTGACATTTAAAAGAACAAAGTAAGAACATAATTCTAAACCTCTTTCATGTATATTTTCAATTAGGAAAATACCCACGTAATGGTAGCTAGATGGCACTTCTTGTACAGATCCAAAGTCAAGGCCGAAACTTTTGGGTGTCTGTTTTATCTTGTGTCAAAGTGTTTTGATTGAGGGTTGCTCGGTTTTCGAGGTAAGGGTGTAACAATTGCAGTAACTACAATGTGTAAAGACGCCGGTCTGGCTTGGGTTTATAAGACATAATATTGCGCTCAACATTGCAGTTTGAAAATATTGGTGGAATAATACAAATCGCAAGCAAGAAAATATAAAGAGAAAATCACTTTGGCAACTGAACTGGTGATGTGAAGGAGATTGTCTTGCGCCTTCACTTTACTGTCGATCTATAGCCAATGTCCGTGTTACGTTCTAAATTTCACAATAAAATCGACCTGCTCACAAAACCCAAATATCATTAAATAAAACAAGTGACATTTAAAAGAACAAAGTAAGAACATAATTCTAAACCTCTTTCATGTATATTTTCAATTAGGAAAATACCCAACATTCCAAAATGGTTTAGTTAGCAACTTTGCCGGTGGCGTGGTGGTTAGTGTCCTGGTTATAAACCCAGGGTCCATGGTTCGATTCCTCCTGTCTTCTACAACTTCAAATTTGCTTTTCCAATTGTCCCCAATTTTTTGGAGTAACCCAAATTGCTGCTTGCAGCTATATGGGTTATTATTATATTGTACACTAAAAAGTGGCAGAGAAAATAACGCATTATAAAATCTATATAATGTGTTTTACATAATAGCTTAACCTTCATTTTCAATCATCTCCCTACTACACAATAGGCAGGACAAGGAGGAGCTATTAAAATTACAATGTTTAAAATATTTGTGTAAAATCACCTGATATGAAAATTAGCAATTGAATGGGTGTGTGTAATTGGTGGATACTCTAGGTTAGTCTTAGGGAATTGCATTGTACTCAGGTTTTTTTGTTTCTTTGCTTGAGCTAGTAAAGAATGCACCCATCCCCTACATAAAGACCGCATTGCGAATCAATAGATTTGGTCTCAAGTCAAATCGCTAACATGTCTGGCAGAGCTCACAAGATTGGTTCCCTGAACATCCAACGCTGACTTTACATCTCCTTTTCACAAATGCATGACAATATGGTTTATTGGCCATTTATTGTGTAACGCAACACTGCGCCTTGATGGGGAAAAGTTGTTAATTTACAGTTATGTTTTCACTGCACTGGACAAACAACAAACAAACAACAAATCTAAAAACAAACCTAAAAACAGGGAACAAAAGTCGCTGAGAATATAAAGCATAATACAACATATTTGGCAACTGTACTGGCAATGTCAAGGAGCTTGTCTCGCAAATCAATAGATTTGGTCTTAAGTCAAGTCGCTAACGTCTGGCAGAGCTCACAGGTTTTGTTCCCTGAACATTGTACGCTGTGTTTACATCTCCTTTTTGCAGTCGCATAACAATATTGTCCGCTACTTTCATTTCTCCATAAATTATGTTGTGCATTCAACATGTATTCTGTTGGCGGCTATTCAGAATTTACTGCCAAATGTGTCCGGTTTATTGACCATGTATTGTGTAAAGCAACACTGCGCCTTGTTCATCTACTACAGTTATGTTCTCACTGCACTGTTTTTCACAAACTTATGTAATACCTCTGATATCATCGCAAATGTATCATTCACAAGACAGGCAGTCCTTGTGGTCCTGTCATCAAAGCGCATATCTCAGAATTTTTTATTTTCATTTTGGTCAACCAATAATCATCGAGTTTCATGCTTTTGGAATCAAATAAAATAAACCGTTGCTTTCTACATACATACATACAAATACTAGACTACTTCAACAGGTATGGCACTGAATCAAAACACAAATAAGACGTTCCGGACCTTTGCTTGAAGTAATTTGGTCTAGCTGGACCGTTCTACATTTTAATTGAATGCCCCTGATCTATATATTTATACACTATAAAGATTGTGTTTTGTAAATAACAGAATGCTCGTATACGGGAGCTCTTGCGACATCTGCTGATAGAACAGAGAATTGCAACCATGGAATACAGGAATAAAAATGGCCAAACGTGCAATTTAACATTGAACAGGAATTAAATAGCCTTAAATCAGCTTTTCTCAGTGTGATTTTGAAAATGTAAATATCCTGGGTGATAAAACACACATATTTAGGAAAAGTCAAAAAAGCAGGGTCCTGCTTGATCAAGAGCGAAGATATAATTTTTTTCCTCTTCACTGGGTAAAATGTACCCGCTGTGCACTACACTACGTTTAGTGCACAGCTGACCATAGTGTGGTATGACCGTAGTGTGATATGACCGTAGTGTGGTATTAACCTCTGTTTTTAATACCATAATTCCTAATGCAGGACAAGCTCTCCCAGCTGCATGTGCCTAATTCCACCTGCAGGTGGATCACAGACATCCAGTCTGACAGGCGGCAGCGCGTGAAGCTGGGGAAACATGTCTCACGGTCCATCAGCACTGGATCCCCTCAAGGTGTAGAGGTTTCTGTTGTTTTACCATGATTTTTCTATTTTATCATCACCAGTTTTCCATATATGAAATGTCAAGTTCATGTTTATGAATTGCATGTACTTGTTTTGAGGGAATTGTGTGAGTAGCCAAAGAACTACATTAAACATGGAATTGTATGTTAAACAGAACTAGAAAGTATGTGCAAATAAGAAAGTGTATGTGCTAAAGTAAGGGAACCCCCAGCTGCATTGGTCAAGTCAAGTAGGTAACAGATTCAGGTGAAACACATTTGGGTGCTTGATTAGTCAATTAAGCAAACCAATCAAGTGAGACATCCTTAGGAAAAGGGTTTGCAACACAAATTAAAAGAATGAGGAAGCCAACCAAACTACTGTAGTGCCAAGGTGTACACACACAGATCAACAATGCAGAGAGGAAAGGAGATGTCCAAAGACATCAGGAAGAAGGTACTGACAGCCCATCAGTCTGTGGAAAGCTGAAAGACTATCTCCAAAAGATTCCAGCTCCATACATCCACTGTAAGACAAATCATTTACAAATGGAGGGCTTTCAACATGACCGCAACTCTGCCTAAAAGTGACTATCACCAAGAAGCACCAGAAGAATAATAAATCAGGTAAAAGCCAACCCACACATCACCTCTAAAGAGTTGCAGAGCACTGTGGCAGCATCTGGGGTAAATGTACATGCATCTACAATCAGATGTAAATTGGACATTTCATTCATGGGAAGGTTGCTTGAAGGAAGCCTCTGCTCTCAAGAAAGAACAAAGCTTCTCGTTTCAACCAGAGAGCACTTGGACAAACCAGAGGCTTTCTTGAAGTCCATTCTCTGGACAGATGAGTCCAAGATAGAATTATTTGGTCACAATCAAAACCAAAAAAGGTGACAGGTGACAAAGCGGATTATGTTTAAAGTGCATAAATTACATTGAATTTATTGATGTGACTTTCAAAGTGACTCTAAATTATATCCCCAAAGTCTAGGTCAGGGGTCTTAAAATGTGGATTTCGATGCCAGTTCCACTATATTTTTTCATTGCAACCACCTAATTAGAGACTTATTTAGACCTGGGATACCAGGTGGGTGCAATTTATGATGAGGTAGAACAGAAAACCAGCAGGCTTCGAACCTTGTAGGGTAAGATTGGGAGTTACCAATGAATTTTCATACATTAACAATGTATTTTCTAGACAATTGCTCATTCTACAAATGTATTTGTTTTTAAATATACATATGGGGAGAAAATGCTGCTACATGTCATCTACAAACAAAACATGTCCAGTCTGTTTTGCCCGTTAGCTGGTAAAATGTTACCATTTAGTATGCTGTGATTTATAAACAAATGTGAAAGAATAGTATTAAGGGGAATGAACTGCGAATAGAGGATTTATGTTTTTACCATGGTAAGGTAATGTATACTTAGAGGGGAGTCTACACTCGGTGGTGAAGTTGGATTGTAGTTGGATTGCTGCTGCATTGTGGGAATGCCGATTGCGGACTCTATTTGGACATATCAAGCTACAAGCTACTGAACACCCGAAGTACCACCGTACCTTCTCACTGTAGCGGTTGTAATTTTAACAAGGAGGAAAACTATTGTCTTCAGGTTAAGTTTGCACAATTACAGGCTCTGCTTAACAATCAAAATGTCAGACAAGGATTAAGTTAGTGTACGGCCGTGGCCAAAATCTTTGAGAATCACAAAAATATTAATTTTCAAAGTCTGCTGCCTCAGTATTTATTATAGCAATTTGCATATACAAATATTATATATATATATAATGGCAAAGTCCCTCTTCACCATGAAAATTAACTCAATCCCCCTAAAAACATTTCCAATGCATTTCAGCCCTGCCACAAAAGGACCAGCTGACATCATGCCTGTGATCTTCTCGTTAACAGGGGAGAGAGGGTTGACGAGGACAGGGCTGGATATCACTCTGTCATGCTTGAGTTATGCAGAATAACAGACATGAAGCTTTAAAAAGAGGTTGGGGCATGAAATCAAAGTTATTCCTCTGTTAACCATGATTACCTGCAAGGAAACACGTGCAGTCATCATTGCGTTGCACAAAAAGGGCTTCACCGGCAAGGATATTGCCGCTTGTAAGGTTGCACCTAAATCGACCATTATTCGATCATCAAAAAGTTCAAGGAGAGAGGTTCAATTGCGGTGAAGAAGGCTTCAAGGCGCCCAAGAAAGTCCAACAAGCATCAGGACCGTCTCCTAAAGTTGATTCAGCTGTGGGATCGGGGCACCACCAGT
The DNA here is from genome assembly GCA_016801125.1 of Novumbra hubbsi. NCBI lineage: Eukaryota > Metazoa > Chordata > Actinopteri > Esociformes > Umbridae > Novumbra > Novumbra hubbsi. The sequence goes on along the minus strand of JACXGK010012490.1, from coordinate 4,845 downwards.
GCAGAGCTTGATCAGGAATGGCAGCATGCAGGTGTGAGTGCATCTGCATGCAGTGAGGCAAAACCGTTTCTCTCCAGGAACAACATCAGGGACATACTGATATTGTGAAAAAGGTACAGGGATTGGACTGCTGAGGACTGGGGTAAAGTCATTTTCTCTGAATCCCCTTTAGATTGTTTGGGGCATCCGGAAAAGCAGTTGTCTGGAGAAGAATAGGTGAGCGGTACCATCAGTCCTGTGTGATGCCGACAGTAAAGCATCCTGAGACCATTTATGTGTGGGGTTGCTTCTCGGCCAAAGGCTCGCTCACAATTTTGCTTAAGAACACTGCCATGAATGAAGAATTGTACCAAAACATACTCCAAGAGCAACTTCTCCTAACCTTTCAACAACAGTTTGGTGATAAACAATTGTTTGAGTAATTTTGCTGACTTGATGTATTTATTGATGATACACTGTATAAGTCTCATTCAGTGTAGCATTCAAGAAGACACTTTTTATAGAGCAAGATGTATGTTTTTTGTTTTTATGTCATACAGCTAGACAAGAGGATCAGGTCTTTGTTATGATTAGCAACACTTGCTGTATGCTAAGTCTTGTGACCCTTCCCGACCATATTTTCCTACTATCACTATTGTTCCCAGTTGGTATTTGGCCATGTGGGGGTGATATTTTCCCCCCGAGAGGAAATTGGGAGCTATTAGGGCACCTGGATGAACACAGTATAAGGGAAAAAACAATGGGTCCAGGAAGAGAAATGTGACACACACACATCATAAAGGATGACTCTTGTTTGAATTATATAGAATGAATATGCAAGTAACTTGTCTCCACCCATTCCGTATAAATATTTTATGTAACTATGAAATAGAAGAGATGCTTCCATGTTACTTCGATGACAGGCAACCAGGCTCTCCTAATAAACCAGGTTCTCCTTAATGAACTGTTATTTGTGCAAACCCTTCTTTGTTATTCTTACCAGCCTAAATTATAATTATGATATAGGAAATTATTCCATAATACAATGCCTATTCCAGCATGATGGAGCACCTAGCAAAAGTGCTAACTAAGTGGCTCGGGGAACAAAACATTGACATTTTAGGACCATGGCCAGGAAACCCCAGACCTTAATCCCACTGAGAAAATGTGTTCAATCCTCAATAGACAGCTGGACAAAGAAAAACCAACAAACTCCAAGCATTGATTATGCAAGAATGGGCTGCCATCAGTCAGGATGTGGCCCCGAAGTTAATTGAAAGCATGCCAGGGCAAATTGCTAAGGTATTGAAGAAGAAGGGTCAACACTGCAAATATGGACTTTTTGCATGTACTTCTTTCATTCATGAAATTGTTAATAATAGCCTTTGACACTTATGAGATGCTTAGAATTATACCAGAGTATACCATAGTAACATCTGGCAAAAAAATCTAAAAACACTGCTGCAGCAAACTGTGTAAACCATTACTTCCAAAACTGTCATTCTCAAAACATTTGGCTACAGCTGTTGACAAAACAGCGTCTGTGCCACCAAGAAGAAACGATAGCATCGTTAGCCCCTGGCACAGCCTGTGCAGTCTGGCAATAACTGTTTCTTGGTCACTGAAAGGAATTGCAGCCAAACAGTTAAACCTGGGTTGCTGCTAGAGCCGACTGAGATTTTCAACAGGTTATTCCCACTGGATTTGGAGTCAAGGCCCGAGCCGTCTTTGGAGAAGAATGATCAGCAGGCCCGGAAAAACATAACTCTAGTCATCAGCTACTTCATTAGCCGCAGTTTTAAACTAAAGAATCAGCTGGCGATTGTACACTAATTACCAGGGGGCAGACCTACCGATGTAGCCGCACATTTGGGGTTGGTGCTAGTGAAGTCTAAAACTGGCAAGTTGAAACGGTCAGAGTTTATGAAGCAGAACATAGCATCAGCGTGTAAATTAGCTAGAAACATGCGTCTGCATCGAGTAATTGTCTCTGGCCCCCTCCCAGCTATGGGTAGTGACAAGCTTTACAGCAAGACTCGCGCAACTCAATAGCCTCACCATGAAATAAGGTGCAGGTCAGACTGCAGGCTGTTAGCCAGATTGCTAGCATCGCGGATTCTGTCGATAGCATAGCAAGAGCAGTTAGCCAATTTTGCCTACTGAGAGTGTGATTTGTAGTGCAAACAATAACAATTTTATTAAGATTAAGTTTTCCTCAACTTTGGTCATGAATAAAAATTACCCAGGCCATGCAAAATGATGCTTAGTGAGTTTCCTGAATTCCTGTCTATCAATGTAGTCATGGCAGATAATATTTACATTTTGGGCGATTTCAATATTCTTATAAAAAAGTCCAATGACCCTTTTTAAAAAGCTCAAGTCAAACGCATTGGTGGTTTTCACTCCAACCCTAATTTAGCACACCTGACTAATTATTAGACAGGTATTTACTGAATGAGGTTGTATATACATGTGGTTGGAGTGAAAACAACCAGGACAGGGGCTCTAAAGGACCAGGGTTAGAGTGGAAACAACCAGGACAGGGGCTCTCCAGGACCAGGGTTGGAGTGGAAACAACCAGGACAGGGGCTCTCCAGGACCAGGGTTGGAGACCCCTGCCTAAGACTTGGTCTTAACACGAGAAATAGAGGTTGTGGATCTAATCATTTTTACCCATGATCCTGGAATACTGGACCAATGTCTTATTACATTTGCAGTTGAATTAAATAACCCACTTGCACCCCAAACAATGACCTTCACACTCCCTGATATAAATTCTTGGACTACCAATAGATTTCTTAATACACTTCAAGATTTGATAATTAATGACAGTGCAAACTATCTATTTGAGGATCTAAACTCAATATGGCACAATACCTTAGATATGGTTGCACCAAATAAAAAAATAAAAAAATGCAACAAGAGACGTGCTCCCTGTTACACGGACAATACTAGAGCACACGAGAAAGCCTCCAAAAAATGTGAGCGATAGTGGCGCTCCACCAAGTTGGAAGTATTTAGATGAGCTTGGGTAGGCAGTACAGTACAATACAGAAAGAAATTCACATTTCAGCGATCAACTTATTTCTCCAACCTGATTGAGGTTAACAAAAACAATTAAAAATGTCCCTTTGATACAGTTGCAAAGTTAACAAAAAAGCAACGTCCAACAAATGAAGTGGGTCTTAGAAAACAAAGAACTGACTCTTCCTATGGGCCTAAACCTGAAAATTCACAGAACATCCCTCAACTGGTATCAATGGGGATGCCTGAATTCTTTGATCCTATATCGCCCGACACGTTCACTAAAATAGGTACAACTTCTAAACCCACAAATTGTCAACTAGACCAAATTCCAACGAAACTACTCAGAGCTACTCCCTGTGCTAGGTCATCCGATGTTGAGAATAATAAATTGCTCCCTGTCCTCCAAAAGCGCACCAAAGTAACAAAAAATACCAGAAATAAAGCCTCCACTAAAATCCAGATATATTACTTAAACAATTATATGGCCAATATTGAACTGCCTGATCCTCTCAAATCTTAGAAAAATCTGTTTCTCAACATCTAAATACCTTTCTGAAGTCAAATAACAATTGTGAAATGCTCCAGTCCAGTTTCAGACCCAATCATAGCCCTGAGACTTGTGGAATATTTTTGTTAAAGATTAGCTGTTAGAAACCAACAGGGCCAGTGAAGCTGAACTTCGAGAGAGCAAGCCAGGCTGGGGTGTTAAAATGTTAATTAGTACATTCCAGAGTAGGGCCATGAGTCAAGAGATCAAGGGGGGAATAGGGGGACCTGGTTTATTGTCTGTTGCCTTATCACACTGACCCTGATGGGGACATGGAACACAGGAGGGGAGGTGTGAACACAATTTAGGTGATATCTCCGGGCAGACTTCCTGGCACCAGCACCCCCCTTCAACTGTCCTCTTCGTCTACCTCCGAGGTCACCAAATGGCCCCACGATCAGAGATGGGGTCTGCATGAAAAGGACACGCCCACCCAGGAAGCCCACTCGACAGATTATATCCAATGATTGAGGGGTGGGAGGGGCTGTATATAAACTGTGTCCAGGTGAAAGTAATTCAGATATTTTCTACTGTACTGTGGGGAACGATCTCCAGATAGCTATCTGTAATAAAGGTGTTTAGTTTGGAAAGACTTGAACCGCGAGGACATTCTCTGATTCGGACCCGGGGGAAGCAGATTATAACTCAACAACTTGGGGAGCTCGTCCGGGGATCGGAGAGTGTTCATGCCAATTGACCGAACCAGAGCCTCCGAAAATTCCAGACGATTTTCAGCCGGCTAACTTAAGAAGGTAAGCAGTACCTGTTTAATACGAAATCTGCGTATTGGCTATTGTAAATTTTTTAAAATCGTTTGTGAAAAGTACGAAGTGTGTAAAAATAAAGTTTCCAAATTAAAGGCCCGGAGTAGCGTCTCCGAAGCTAGGTATTGAGGTAAAGTCAGGAAGGAGCGGCGACTCCGGACGATATTAAAGTTTAATGCTATAGTTAGGTTTGAGTCCTGGAATTTTTAAGATAATTCCGAATGCTATATTAAGGTTTGAGTCCTGGAATTTTAAGACATTCCGAATGCTATATCCTTGAAGGTGGCGGGTCCTGCTGTCGGTTGACCGGCCGGCAGACCCTGCGGTGCGGCGACGCCGTTAGGAGGCGCTAGGTGCAAGTCCTGAGGAGTGTTAGGGAACCTCAAAAAACGATTTTTGGGGTTGGAGGCCCGTAGTGAATACGCTACAAATCACCAGTATAGCTTAAGTATAGTTTTTTGGGGGTCGGATTCCCGGGGTGATTAAGCCCTAAACTTACCATGGTATCGTTTTTCGGGGTTGGAGGCC
>JACXGK010012489.1:0-14252 GCA_016801125.1 Novumbra hubbsi | reverse complement strand
CCTAGATACTTTGTGTGACCCTCATAATGTACATTGATTGTTGTTTATATCAGTAACTAATCCAGTTTTATTTTTTTGGTGTTAGGTCTCCTGTAGTATGTTCTGCTTTGTAATCCACTGGTTGAATGCTTTTGGATCTTGACCTGAACTAATCCACTGTGTTTTGGTGTATATCTAATTTACTGGTCATCTTCCTCAGCTCCTACTCTAACCAGATGTGTGGTCTGTGTGGTGATTACAACGGTAACCCTAACAACGACTTCACCAAGCCGGACGGATCCCAGGTCACCAGCGCCAAGGACTTTGCAAACAGCTGGCAGACCAAGGATGATGAGGATTCCACGTGAGTGGGAATTATGTGGGAATCTTGTTTTAGAATCCACAATGTTGGGAATGTTTTTACCCTCTTTAGTACTATTGCATGTGTGTGAATAGGTTGATCTGATCATCTATGTATGTAACACCACAGTATGGTACCATCCTCTACTAAGAGCAAGCAGAGTCGGCATTGTTACTGGTGATTGGCTAGCAGAGTAAGCAGCTTGGGTTTACTTAAGTTTTCTCTCTAACATTTCTACAAATGTGTCTTCACAGATGCAAACCTGACATCAACCCTGACCCCGACTGTGACCCCTCACTGGAGGCGGAAGTATCTAAGCCAGAGAACTGTGGGAAATTAATCGACACCAAAGGACCTTTTAGGTGAGGGACAGTTACAGGAAATGCCAGATACAAAGAATATCCGTATTTACAAGGCATATTCTAATAAAAATTCCCCATTTTCCATATAGTATTTTTGTGGGAATACATTGTGGAGCATTTACGTTTTCCTGTCTTCCTCAAACTCCTTGTCTTCCACATTTTACTCATCGTCGTCTTTCTCTGTCATCCGTCCTGCCTACACAGGGAGTGCATAGCGCTGGTGGACCCCACACCCTTCTTCCAGAGCTGTGTGTACGACATGTGTCGCTTTGTCGGCCAGCAGCAGATGCTTTGTGACCAGCTTCAGGCCTACACAGACGCCTGCCTGGGAGCAGGTGCCCAGGTCCATCCCTGGAGGAAGCCAGACTTCTGCCGTGAGTCTCATGCACAGATACACATCAGACATCAGAAACATAAACAGGGTGTTGTTCAGAGGAAATAGCTTTTATAGAAAGAGTATATACATAGGGCTACTAGCACAAAAAAGTGCTAGAAATTTTATTGAAATAATGAAACAGAATGCATCATTATTTTCTGAGACGTCTGCCTGGGATAATATCTCACGTTGTGTGGCAAGAAGGAGCCAGGCCCCAGATTCCCTTAAGAAACGTGTTGGAAACTTTGGTTCTCAGTGAGACGGGTTCAGTCTAGTGCACACTGTTTTCTTATTTGTTACTCTTCAAAGTGACTGAAACACAAACTGGACACTATCCTGAACTATCCCTTCAACATAACGTGTGTATTTATCTATAAATACATATGTATTTATAGAGCCAAAATCATGTGAATTCCAGGTAATGGAAAAGGTAACAACTTTTAACCTCTACCTCTGGTTGCAGTCTCAAAGCGAGACGAGTTACAGCCAAGGCCAAAGGTTGTGAGAATGACAGAAATAGGAATTTCTGCTACCTCAGTTTTTATGATGGAAATTTGCCTATACTCCAGAAGGTCATGAAGAGTGATCAGATGAATTGCAATCAATTGCAAAGTCCCTCTTTGCCATGAAAATGCACTTAATCCCCAAAAACTGACTGGGGTAGTCATTTTCTCTGATGAATCACCTTTCCGATTGTTTGGGGCATCCAAGAAAACTCTTTTCCGGAAAAGAAAAAGTTTGCATTACCATCAGTCTTGTGTCAAGCCAAAAGTACAAGATCCTGAGACCATTCATGTGTGGGGTTGCTTTTTAGCCAAGGGAGTGGGCTTTCACAATTTTGCCTAAAAACACAGCCATGTATAAAAAATGGTACCAAAATATCCTCGGAGAGCAACTTCTCCCAACCATCCAAGAACAGTTTGGTGACAAACAATGCCTTTTCTAGCATGATGGAGCACCTTGCCAGACCTTAATCCTATTGAGAAGTTGTGGTCAATCCTCAAGAGGCAGGTGGACATACAAAACCCCACAAATTCTGACAAACAAGCACTGATTATACAATAATGTTTTTGTCACCAGTCAGAATGTGGACCAGATGTTAATTGAAAGCATGCCAGGGCGAATTGCAGAGGTCTTGAAGAAGAAGGGTCAACACTGCAAATATTGACTCTTTGCAAATACTTAATGTAGTTGTCAATAATAGCCTTTGACACTTACAAAAAGCTTGTAATTATACTATATAGTATAGAGAAAAGATCTAAAAACACGGCAGCAGTAAACTTTGTGAAAACCAATACTTGTGCCATTCTCAAAAATGTTTGCCATGGATGTACACGGTCTTAGGATTGCTACAAGGGACTATCTATATCCAGTTCTTTCACAGGCTGTCTTCTTCAAATCCATCCTCTCCTCTCACTTATTTAATAAGAAATTATTAAAAAGCAATTGTCAAGGTCACAGCTGCATGTCATCTTAAGCAAAAGTAAAATTGCAGCAAATTACATTTATGAGGCAAACAAAACATATCAACAACTAAAATATATTTTTAATTAATGTTTGTGATTTGGGGCCCTGTACTCATTGTCTTCTTTCCCTCACCCTTCCCCTCCCAGCCCTGACCTGCCCCCCTAACAGTTCCTACTCCATGTGTGTGAGTTCCTGCCCAGAGACCTGTCTGGGTGTCAGCGGCCCCCCTGGCTGCTCCGAGGAGTGTGTGGAGGGGTGTAAGTGTAACCCCGGCTTCATCCTCAGTGATGACAAGTGTGTTCCGGTTAACAACTGCGGCTGTGTTGACACCTCGGGAGATTATCACCCTGTAAGTACTGCTCACGCTTGAATACAACCTACTGTACAAGTCAAAGGTTTGGAGTCTACACTTCACTGCTACTGTTTATGAAAATATCATAGCACATTAAGAAGTACAATGAAAAGTACTGTACACAATGTTCACAAGTACCAGTTCAATGTTTAACTCACTGCCATGGAACTCCAGAACCCCGTCCCCTAGAGTGCTCAAGGACAACATTCTAAAGGTTCAGAATGGTCCTGTGAATGCACAAATCATCAAAATGTACTTGTTTTCATCTGAAGCACACAGGTATATGCTAGCAATAAGTCACAGAGGGTACTCAAGGCTTTCTTACATCTCATTGGCCCAAATGCAGTTTGAAAATATAAATTGAACTTGTAGAGGCGAGTGCCACATCAGAGTTTTGTCCATAAGTTACCACATATAATGCTTTTCAAACATGAACATCAACTTTATGGGTGGTGTTCCCAGTTAATACAATGCCTAAATAGGTCCAATACAAATAGTTACTATTAAAAAGTGCAGAGTTATAACATAGGTGGAGATAAAACATAAACCTACTCTAAAGGTAGCCGGGCTCAACGGAAAAAATGTTTCCCTTTAACAAAGGCATGTGTATAATCTCTATGGACGTAATATACCTGCTGGGTAGGTTTATAATCTCTCCCAACTACAAAACAATGCACAACTATACATTTCTACAAATATCCACAAACTAAAATGCAGACAATTTGTTAGAAATGAGCAAAGAACGCCAAACGTGTGGGTTTTGCCGTGGATGTACTGGCAGAAAAATACTCTTTACCGGAAAGAGACTATGGACTCTTCGATCGACAGGTGTTGACGAGTGCACCTTATTTTGAAACGTGTACAGGACTTGGTCGAAAAGAGTATCGTAATAGGGTTGACCTCTTTTGACTCTGAACTCGTTTTCGTTAAAATGTTAAAAAGAGCTTAGCATTTGAAAGCGGTTCCTGGACATCCTTATCGCCATTCAAATAATCAGACATATTTTCTTAGCATCCTTAGCAAGCAATCTGTATGCATATAATTCGTCTTCATTGAATCCATTACATTCCTCATCACTGTCGCTATCCCAGTTAAAAACAACATTCCGCTATTAGCCATTTTCTCTTCAGGATACTTTCGAGTAAGTTTAGCTACTAGCTAGCAGAGCCGTATAGAGAAATGGCTCTGGTTGAGGGGTATTCAAGATCAATGTTGGCGCCCCCAAATACCACCCTCCCCATCATTTAAAATGCTAAACAAAGTGAAATACAAATATTTCCATACATAATTATTTAGCAAATAAGCTTCAGATTTTTTATAACGTTTTATGAAACATTTTCTAATAATTATTTGGGCACAATGGCTGGAGCACATTTACACTGGCATTTGTTTTTGAAGGGTGAATGTTAAAGGGCTTTTTTCTTAAGTACCGAACACAAATTAAGTAAACAACTAAACCAATCAAAACGTCACCTGGGCTATTTGCCATAGCTATTATATGTTTTGGTATCTGTTTGACAATGAAAATGCACCTAATACAGAATTAAATAAAAATGTAAACAAGTTTGCACCGACCGTAATGGATCTTTATTACTTGCTTCATGCTGTTGTTGTTATGTAGCTTGGTACGATTGTGAATACAATGAAAATCTGAAAATCACACATCAATTAATAGTGTAAATTAAGCTTGGCCCTTGTTAATCTTTTTGTTTCAGGTGGGTGATGACTGGTACCTGGAGGGCTGTAAAGAGAAGTGTGTGTGTCTGGGTGGAGGTGTGATACAGTGCCACAGCACCACCTGTTCCATTACAGAAGGATGTGGTCTGCAGGGTGGAGAGTTAGGATGTTACCCACTAGGTATGATTCACAATACAAACACACACAGACACAAAAGCAGGGTGGAGAAAACAGATGACACCTTCTGTTTACCATACAGTCTTTTTATTAAAATTCTCTTATTTATGTTTGGTAAAATTGCAAACTCTCTGTGCGAGAAGTGCCTAATTGTGGCTTCTCTGTTGGGTGCACTTGCAACATTAATAATAGGTCAATGTGTATCTTTTCACAAGACATATTTTAAATGGTGCAGATATGTCAGTACTTCTGAAAATCACATGTTTAAATGTATTGGAAAAGTAAACAATATGAATTAAACACTGCGTTCCCCTCCCAACAGAAACAGGAATCTGCACAGTCCAGGGAGACCCTCACTACACCTCTTTTGATAAGAGAGTTCATCACTTCATGGGTTCCTGCTCCTACACCCTCACCAAGCCCTGCAATGAAACCTCTGGGATGCCGTACTTCACCGTCGACACCCAGAACGAGCACCGTGGCGGGAACAAAGTTGTGTCTTATGTCCGAGCCGTTGTGGTCAAGGTGTACGGGATCACCGTCATCCTGGGTCAGGGACGCAAGATACTGGTGAGGAGCATTTTAGATTCTCTAAGCCACATGAGTTCTCTACAATGTTACAGTTTCAGTAAGAAATATGCAATATTCATAAAGTGACAAAATCACCACAGCTGCTTTACTACTGAAAATGTTGATTCTCATCTCAATAAGAGAGTATAATTTGCACGTTAAAGTTTCATATATTTGATGATTTAAGAGTGCCTGGTGTGGTCCAATGGTCTGGGCCAATATTGTATGCCTGTGCTGCAACACAATTTAAAGTTTTGCCCACAACCCTTTTATGTTGATTCTCTCCTTGATCTTTTACCATTTTCTTTTGAATTGAATAAAATGTAAACAAATATTTTTAAAAGCTGTTGTGGGAGTAGATGGCTAATGTGTAACCCACCTAATCACCACTTCTTCCCTAGGTGAACGGAACCCTTCTGAACCCTCCTGTGACTCTGACCAATGGGTTGAAGGTCTTCTTGAGTGGCAAGTTTGTTGTCTTGGAGACGACCTTTGGCCTGAGGGTGAGGTTTGATGGTGATCACCATGCTGACGTCACTCTGCCCTCATCCTACAACGGACTACTCTGTGGACTTTGTGGTAAGATTTTATCAACATAACTATTGATACTCAACATTATAGAAAAATATTGATCGGTTATCTGTTAATTGAAAGAAACTAGGCACTGCAAGCTAGTCCTCATCCTAGATTCACATTTATCATATCACCTGATTTGGAGAGTAGTTATGTAACATAAATACGTGTCTTAAGGTAAATCAGCCCAGTTGTGTGTTTGTATGCACAATAACTGTTGAAATGTACAGAATCAAAATCTATTAATTAAGTCCATCAACTCTTCTTATAGGAAACTTTAACGGCCAGCCCGGTGATGACAACATCAAACCAGACGGTAAACCAGCCGGCAACACCAATCAACTGGGAGAGAGCTGGCAGGTCCCAGACGACCGCCCGGAGTGAGTAACACACCTGAAACACCCGACACACACAAGTTTCCTCAATAGTTTACTCATTTCTACAGTCTTGTCCATTAGCACTATATTCTGAACTTAGATCACATGTTATATTACATTTATTTTGACCCATAAGTCTGACTGGTGTAAGAAGATTTAAATTCAGTCCTCAACAGAGACGTCTTTGTTGTTTACTCCTTCATTTTCTTTCTTTCGTTAATCCATTCGTCCCACCATCGCTTCTTTCAGCTGTACTCATGGTGGAGGAGAGGGGGAGTGTGATCCTAAGGTGGAGGCAGAAGCTCAGAAACCCACCAGCTGTGGCATGATCAGTGACCCCAACGGTGAGACACACACAGAAAAAGACACACATACACAAAAATAAATTTATGTATGTACGCAAAGACAAACAAACACACAGAAATGTGCAGAAACATATATCCTCAAAGTATTTTACAAGTAATGTTTTTGCTGAGACATCCTCTTTTACACAAACAAATAACTTCCTAAACACACAACGTTTGTTCATCAACCTTTCTACATTGACTCTCAGGTATCTTCAAGCCGTGCCATGCGGTGGTTCCCCCCAACATCTACCAGGAGAACTGTGTGTATGATCAGTGTGCTACAGGAGGGACTGTGGCTCTGTGTCAAGCTATAGCGAGCTACGCTGACGTGTGTGCCTCAGCTGGAGTTCACATCACCTGGAGGAACAACACCTTCTGTCGTAAGTCATATGTACAGGAATGCACAGTCGGAATGTGCATTTTCCTTCAAACCAAAACACACTCCATATAACTGACCTTTGTTTGTATTGACGTGTGCATGGGTGAATACATTGCCTGAGATCCAACAGTTTCAAAAAGCATAAAATCCGGAGTTCCAATAGTGCATTATACAGTTGGCCTAATGTCTTGTTAGACAGTGCAACATGTCTTGGGAAGAACCAGTATGATAAAAGTGGTGTGCAGCAAGGAACAGTCTTCGTACTCCTTAATTTCATCTTCCCTATTTCCACTTCTCTGTATCATAAAACTGTTGGGCAATATTGATTCCTTCACATATTAAATATTAACCTCTGGTCCCCTCCAGCACTGAAGTGTCTTCCAGGCAGCCACTACGAGCCTTGTGGTAGCGCCTGTCCAACCACCTGTTCAAACCCAAGTTCCAACTCCACCTGTAACCAACCTTGTGTGGAGGGCTGTGTGTGTGACCCAGGACTCATTCTCAGTGGTACCAAGTGTGTCCCACCCAACCAGTGTGGCTGCACCGACAAGGATAACAATTACAGACCTGTAAGGAACAGAGTTTTACTGTATCTTTCTTAGTGATCGATCAACTGAAATGAAATAAGGATAAAGTTAGCTTCAACCCTAGTTATCATGTAATCTCTTTCAAATACTTTAAAACAACTGTTTGCAGAACTTTATATTGATGTAAGACTAGTTTACTATATTGTTGTGACACATTTTACCCTGTAAGTACATTCTTATGTTTTTTCAGTAACATACGTTAATGCTGTAGTTCAATTATTTTTGATTACTTTTGATTGTTTTGGTATCAGTTTGACAATGAAAACGCACCTAATACAGAATTAAATACAACTTGAAACATGTTTGCAATGACTATAATGGATCTTTATTACTTGCTTAATGCTGTTGTTTTTATGTATCTTTTGTTAGATTGTGAATAAAGTAAAATTCTGAAATTCTCATATCAATTGATAGTGTTAATAAGGCTTGGCCTTTGTTAATCTTTTTGTTTCAGGTGGGTGATGACTGGTACCTGGAGGGCTGTAAAGAGAAGTGTGTGTGTCTGGGTGGAGGTGTGATACAGTGTCAAAACACCACTTGTTCCTTAACAGAAGGTTGTGGCCTGCAGGATGGAGAGTTAGGATGTTATCCACTGGGTATGATTCACAATACAATCACACATAAACACATAAACAGGATGGAGGAAACAGATGACACCTTCTGTTTACCATACAGTCACAAATACATAATCATTACACATTATTGTATAACTTGTCCGGTGTATCCTTTACCTCCATAAACAGGAAACATGACCAACATCCTGCCCCCCCATCCCTCTTTCCCCTCCCAACAGAAACAGGAATCTGCACAGTCCAGGGAGACCCTCACTACACCTCTTTTGATAAGAGAGTTCATCACTTCATGGGTTCCTGCTCCTACACCCTCACCAAGCCCTGCAATGAAACCTCTGGGATGCCGTACTTCACCGTCGACACCCAGAACGAGCACAGAGGGAGCAACAAGAAAGTGTCTTACATCAAAGCCATCGTGGTCAAGGTGTACGGGATCTCCGTCATCCTGGGAAAAGGTCGCAAAATACAGGTAATGAGCGTTATAGGTTAGCCACAGCACACCTTCAGGAAGTTCCTTCGAGATTAGTTCAGCCCAAAAAAAATTGGTAGATTTTTTCCCGTATAAATTGAGTGACATACCAAAAATGTTGATGAAATTGTAAATTCTTAACTTTCTGACCCGTGAGCAACAATTCTGGTGGAATTGGTGGACTCCGTCCTGGAGTCTTCAAATGGACTACGTGGTCCACTCTGGAACCAATACAGGAGTTCATGTCTGCCCTGCTCAAAATATTTTCAGTATCTCCTGTTTTCTCTTCCTGCTTCAGTTAATACATAAATCACCAGATCATTTGGAAAATAATACGTTACCTCACTCTGCTCTCTTCCCAGGTGAACGGAACAAGGGTGACCCCATCGGTGACTCTCGCCAACGAGGTGAAGATCTACCTGAGCGGCAAGTTTGTTGTCTTGGAAACAACCTTTGGCCTGAGGGTGAGGTATGATGGTAATCACCATGCTGACGTCACTCTGCCCTCATCCTACAACGGACTGCTCTGTGGACTTTGTGGTAAGATATTATCAATGTTACTTTAAATACTCAACATGACCACACCGTAATTATCTTTAAAAAAACATGTTATATGCAGTTCCAACAAACTCAGTCTATAATCTCTTCTTGTAGGAAACTTTAACGGCCAACCCGGTGATGACAACATCAAACCAGACGGTAAACCAGCCGGCAACACCAATCAACTGGGAGAGAGCTGGCAGGTCCCAGACGACCGCCCAGAGTGAGTAACACACCTGAAACACCCGACACACACAAGTTTCCTCAATAGTTTACTCATTTCTACAGTCTTGTCCATTAGCACTATATTCTGAACTTAGATCACATGTTATATTACATTTATTTTGACCCATAAGTCTGACTGGTGTAAGAAGATTTAAATGTAGTCCTCAACAGAGACGTCGTTGTTGTTTATTCCTTCATTTTCTTTCTTTGGTTAATCCATTCGTCCCACCATCGCTTCTTTCAGCTGTACTCATGGTGGAGGAGAGGAGGAGTGTGATCCTAAGGTGGAGGCAGAAGCTCAGAAACCCACCAGCTGTGGCATGATCAGTGACCCCAACGGTGAGACACACACAGAACATCTCACACACAGAACTCCAGACGAAACAGCCCTTAACTTTTTTTAAATAAAAACCTTTTCAAAAATGTTCACTTCAATGTTATTACATACCACTTTATTCTTACTTCCGCAGAACAATATATTATATTTATTTAAAATGGTACATTAATTGATTAAAGAAGATTTTTCTGCTTGAAATGCTAGCTATCTTGCTAATGCCATTTATCATTGGTCATTTGTCTCGTTACAAATGACCTAAAAGGGTTTGTCTACTTTGTTAGTGCAGTATTATGTACAAGCCAATCTATTGAATCTCAGGTATCTTCAAGCCGTGCCATGCGGTGGTTCCTCCCAACATCTACCAGGAGAACTGTGTGTATGATCAGTGTGCTACAGGAGGTGAGACTGTGGCCCTATGTCAAGCTATAGAGAGCTACGCTGACCTGTGTGCCTCAGCTGGAGTACCAATCACCTGGAGGAACAACACCTTCTGTCGTAAGTCACACACATACACATCTTCCAGTGTGTAGTCAAAGCCATGGTCTATAATGTGATTACTATCATTCTCAGTCAAAGTCACCTTTCAGTAGTCCACATTTACCGTCTCTGTTCCAGCTCTGAAGTGTTCCCCAGGCAGCCACTATCAGCCTTGTGGTAGCGCCTGTCCATCCAGTTGCCAGAACCCTAACTTCAACTCCACCTGTAACCAACCTTGTGTGGAGGGCTGTGTGTGTGACCCAGGACTCATTCTCAGTGGTGACAAGTGTGTCCCACCCAACCAGTGTGGCTGCACCGACAAGGATAACAATTACAGACCTGTAAGGAACACAGTAGATGTCCACAATAATAACCCCAGAATCCCGTTAACACATTAGATTAAGGCTTGCAGCTTTTGTTTCTGTTTCTGTCAGACTTAATGACTCAATGCTGTTGCTGACGGACTCATTGACAGTCCCTTTTTCCAACTTGATTTTAGACGGTTCGAGGAATCACCTAACATGAAGTTAAGAAAAAAAAAAGTACAATAAAATACTTGTTATTATCATTATAGCCAGGGCTGGATTAGTCACAAGCGACATAAGCGATTACTTAGGGTCCCTGACCGTCAGGGGTGAGGGGGCCTCAAATCTAGTTGTGTCTAGGGCCCCCAAAATGCTGGAGCCGACACAGATTATGGCTTGGTTTCATGCCCTATGTCTCTGTTCAATTTCCTAGGTGGGAGATAGTTGGTTCACACAGCTAGACTGTTCGGAGCGATGTAAATGTAACCCTGGAAACAACATCACCTGCGAACCGTGGCTTTGTAGCCCCGCCCAAACGTGTAAAGTGGAGGAGGGAGACCTGGGATGTGTCTCCACAGGTTAGACCACTTCTCCTCAAAGGAGTTTTTTTACAGTATCCCCATTTTACGGCCCCGAGACAGAATCTCGAATCATGCCTCCTGTAAAGTGACTAATTCAGTGTCTGCCTCTCCCCAGATGTGGGGGTTTGTCACGTGGCTGGAGACCCCCACTACTACACATTTGATGGCCTCATGCACACCTTCATGGGCACTTGTACCTACACCTTGGTGGAGGTGAATAACCGTTGTCTTGACTCCTCTTCCTCTGTCTCTCGCCGCCTCTATAACACATCGCTCATCCTTTCCATTCTCTCTCTCTCTCGTTCCCTCTGACGGATCTGTTTTCCCTCCCTCTCCCCGCCCGTCGACCTCTCAGATGTGTAGCTCCTCCATGGTCACTCCCTTCACCATCGTAGCGAAGAACGAGGAGCGCGGCCAGCCGGAGGCCTCGTACGTGCGCTCCGTGACCATATACCTCCCCAACGCCAACATCACCCTTCAGAAGAGCCACAAAGTCCTGGTGCGTTCAAGCTCAAATCTGTTTCGGCATTTTGGGAAGGGGGGGGGGTGGTTGTGCGGATGGGGTCCACTCTCGAAATCCCATTGGTCAGAGTACAATTTTCCCTGCTTTCTTGTTGTGTTTAATTGAATGGTAGAGTTATGGTAAATATCAGTCGGTATTCATCCTCTAATCACCAAGATCTTAATCAAGCTGGCAGGGCCGTTGTTGGGTGCTCGGTTTCACCCTCCCTGGAGCTGTAATGGGCAGGTGGCTGGACAACACGTTGTTTGGATACTGATCACCCCTTATACCTTGACTCACTCTATTTCTCTCGCAATCTCGCCTCCTTGCCTCTCTGCTCTCCGCCCTCTACTCCTCCCCTAGCTGGATGGACGCAGGGTGCGAACTCCTCTGTCCATCCCCGTGGCCAAGGCCAAGGTGCTGAGCAGTGGTGTCTACATTCTTCTGGACACTGACTTCGGCCTGAAGGTCAAGTTTGATGGAGTCCACCATTTGGAGATCACCATTCCTGGAGAATACTTTAACAAGGTAGGGCCAAGTGTGACCACAGCAGTGGTATTGAATGACTGAGGAATGATTATGCAGCCTGTTTCTTCAGGCGAGTCCGTTTCCACTCACACCTCCTTTGGTTTGTTTCTTCAGGTGTGCGGAATGTGCGGTAACTTCAACAGGAACATCTCGGATGACAACCGGAAGCCGGACGGACAGCCCGCCAAGGACGCCATCGAACTGGGCAACAGCTGGAAGTCGGAAGGAGACTCAGATCCAGGGTCAGTCACCTCTTACCTTTAACCCCTCGCTGTTGACCTGGCACTTTAGGCTACCAACGAAATATCAGTGTTGGGTCGTGTGTTGCCAAACCCCGGGGCGGTACTGAAACACAGCCATCTGTCTGTGTCATTAACATTTTAGATACATGACTATTTAAATGATACATAAACCGTGAAGCAAGCCTGTGCTCCAATAGACCAGCTTTTTTCACTAGGTCACAGAGTAAACAGAGGTAATCACTCCACCTCTCCCTCTCTCCACCTCTCCCTCTCTCCACCTCTCCCTCCGCGCCTCCAGTTGCTCGCCCGACACGCGCCCTGACGTCCACCCTAACTGCACGGCGGACGAAGAGAAGCAGTTCGAGTCCTTGTGTTCTTCCCTCATCCTCGGAGACAAGTTCAAGCCCTGCCACTCTCTGCTGCCCCCGGAGGCCTTCCTGGGGAACTGCGTGTACGACATGTGCGAATACGACGGCATGCAGGCCACTCTCTGCGACAACGTGGACGCCTACGCCCAGGCCTGCCAGTCCGCCGGGGTCACCGTCAAATGGAGGAATAGCACATTCTGTCGTAAGAGATTACCGTCTACCGACTGAACCCCGAACACCAGAGCCAAAGGCTCGCAGCAGAGCCGGCGCTTCTGCCGCTGTATAACAACGCGTTCATTTAGTACAATCGCTTTACGTTACAAATCGAATATATATATATGGATGCAGGACGTGTAGCATCGATGCCTTTAACCCTCCCTGTTTCCCCCCTGCCCCCAGCCCTGCCATGCCCCCCCAACAGCCGCTACTCTGACTGCACACCCCCCTGCCCCCCCACCTGCTCGGACCTGTTCCCCGTCCTCTGCCACCTGCCCTCCACCACCTGTACCGAGGGCTGCCAGTGCCACCCTGGCTTCGTCCTCAGTGACGGGAACTGCATTCCCCTGGCCGACTGTGGCTGTTTGGACTCCAAGGACGAGTACCACGTCGTGAGTGCCGACTGTTGGCAGGGAGGACGTTAGGGGCGATGGTGGCTAGTCATTGGGGGGGATTGACTGTTCATTGGGTCATTAGGTGGATGTTAGGGGGTTGCTACTAGATTCTAACTGTTCATTGGGTCATTAGTTGGATGTTCGGGGGTTGCTACTAGATTCTAACTGTTCATTGGGTCATTAGGTGGATGTTAGGGGGTTGCTACTAGATTCTAACTGTTCACTGAGAAGGTAATAAATACTGTTAAAACGTCTTGATAGTTCTAGAATACCAAAACGACCCCGTCCCAAGTACAACCCATGCTCTAAAATACCATCCAAAATGACACAGTTTTAATAAAGCAGGGTGTCTTGGTTTATGTGCCAGCGCATAAAGTACAGGGACGTGGTTTTCCAGTCATATGACCTAATAAAATGTAATCCCATACTAGTTCTTTGAAATCCGGGTCGTTAGAGGACAAATTGGGGTGGATGACCAATGGCTCCTTTGGGTCTTGGAAACATTGAGGAAGCCCAGCCACGGGCATGTTACAGAACTTGACTTGGAAACATTGAGGAAGCCCAGCCACGGGCATGTTACAGAACTTGACTTGGAAACATTGAGGAAGCCCAGCCACGGGCATGTTACAGAACTTCACTTCGGTGCCGTTGCAGGTTGAAGAGACGTGGCTGACAGACCACTGCGTACAGAAGTGTACCTGTAACCTGGGAGGCTCCATTTCCTGTCTGGACTTCAAATGCGACGACAAGTCGGTCTGCGCTCTGGACAAATACGGAGAGCTCTACTGCAGACCTGAGAGTAAGTGTCCCCGCCCCCCACCAAAACGGCTGCCTTAAAAATAATCAGATGGTCAACATTTGCCAACGCCTCCAACCCCCCCGCCAAATCCCTCCAACCCCCCCGCCAAATC
>JACXGK010012488.1:0-14262 GCA_016801125.1 Novumbra hubbsi | reverse complement strand
GAACAGCTTTCCCTATCAGACACATACACACACAACATGAACAGCTTTCCCTATCAGACACATACACACATAACGGGAACAGCTTTCCCTATCAGACACATACACACACAACGGGAACAGCTTTCATCTCGAACAAATGTACATTTACTTTCATTCTCAGTTCCATCTCTGTCGTCTTTTCGCTTTCTCTCTTTTTCTGTCCACCACCCTCCTCTCCTCAATCCTCCTTTCTTCTTTCGGTTCCTTCCTCAGTCCTCCTGTAGCCTTTAGCTCATGTCTTTTCCTAGAGCTGCAATTTCGCTGTCTCACTCACCCGTGCTTTCTGATGTACCAGAATAACCCTGTCCGTTGATTCCCGCACCTCTGACATCCAAAGGGTCACAGTGCCTGAGGAGACAGTACTCATGTTGATGGAAAGGTGTGCGTTGGCGGGGGGGGGGGGGGGGGGGTGTACTGATAAAGAGGAGATTGAATACACAGACACAACAAATAGATATAGTGTTGGATGGATGTTCTGAATAGTCCCACTGTGTGTGCTGGTATTTGCCCAGACCTTTCCTCCGCCTGGACTCTGAGCTGCAGTAGAAAGGTCCTGATCATCGGGCAGGACCCCAGCCCACCTCTCTGGGCATCCGCCAGTGAGGCAAGAGTTCAAGTTGCGCGTTTGGAGCTCCGCTGCGATGGGAAAAGCGTCCCTTGGAATGTGACTCTGAGAGGCATGCAGGGTCCTGGTGTGTGGGCAGGAGAGGCCTGGGGTGTGGGCACAGTGGGGCCTGGGCTTTCTCAGCAGAAGTGTTCTCCCCCAGAGGCTGTCAAAGGGCAAGTGTCAGTGCTGCAACAGTGCCCACTCTCTCTCTCTCATTGGCTTCAACAAAAACTACAGTGGATTGAAGACGAAACAGAGGCTTCAGTCTGCTACTGGACACAGAAGCTACTCAGGGCGAATCCCTGAACAGGCCTTCCCACCCATAGACCATGCAATCCAAGGTTTCATGAAACTAACTCTTTTGTGTGACTGTCTGTTATCAGCAATACCCTTTCATTGTCCAACGATATTTTTCTTAATGTCGCGTATGGGGTGGTGGAGTTTAATTTTGTGAATATGATAGGTAATAGTACAGTCAATAGGATAGGTAATTTGATGTGTGATAGGACATATGTGCCGTCGCAAGAAGAATTGCTGTTTCTCCCGGTACAGTCTCAAGAGCTGGGAGGAGATAACAGGCGATGGGCTGGTTCACAAGAAGAGCTGGACAGGGCCATAGAAGGGCATCAACCCAGCAGCGGGAATGGCATCTACGCCAAGATACGCCTATGTGCCAAGAGGAGCACCATAGGAGTACTGCCAGAGCCCTACAAAATGACCTCCAGAATGTTTCTGACCAAGCTGCCAGTTTCAGTAAGAAAACATTTGATTTCCATGATGCTTCTAGGTTTTGAAACAAAACAGTAGGTTATGTGTCCCATCTTATCCACGCCGTTTTTATTTGTTTTATTATTTACTATTTTATGTTGAAGAGAAAATGCACCAACAAACCACATACTTCGTATATGTATAATGCCATGTATGTCATTTGATTTTTCTACTGATCTCAAGCTGAGGTGAGTATCTGTTCATCGTTTGGTTCGTCCTGTGAAGCCACAGCTATTTCAACAAATCATTTTCGCCTAGTTCAATTCAAAGATCCACATGGACAAGATCGCTCTCCTTCAATGGTAACATATAGACTAAACGCTGTATACGCAGCACTTTTATTATGGCCTTGTTTAAAAACACATCGTCTTGAGTCTCAGGGTATTGCTTATGAAACTTTCAAAGAATATTCCTTCTACCGCGGGCTCCTTATCCCCCCCCCCCTCCCCTGTTTTCGCTGCAACACAAGTTCTTACAGGAAAATAATAAACAGATGAGATTGGATGGGTTGGGAACGGCCCCCTGCTCCCAGTGTCAGGCAGCAGAAGCGAGGCCTCCATGATCTGGTTCCCAGGGTCTGTTTCTCTGGGAAGGGAAGAGCCAGCGGAGGGGGCATGACCTAGCCTGACTCTACACACACTCAGTCAATCCTGCAACCACAGAACCAGATAAACCTGACAGCGCACACCGTTACCTGTCATTCACACACACACACACACACACACACACGCATGCCCATAGGCTAGGCAGGCCCACAAGCACACGGACTCCGAACACACATCTCTGTCCCGTTAGGATTTGCTGTTGTCCTCTCTAAGAGCCGTGATTTTCATTCATACATGTGCGTACGTGCAGGTCCTTTTCCATGTCCTTTTGTCCGTCTTGCGTCACGTTATTATGCTGCCTTGTGAAACCTGTCTCTCTGTGGGATGGTACTAGAGCTGTTTGTGTTTGGATATGCTCTAGCACTATTGGGTAATCTTGGAAGGAGCTGGATTCTCCCAGGCTTTTTGGGGCTCAAAACTGTGCCAGAATGATATGCAGGAGAGCACAGACAATTAACCACACACACACACACACACACAGTAGTCCCAGAAATCCGATGAACACAGTTGTTGGCTCGCACAGAATCATTTGCACACTCGGAAACATTAGGATCTCAGACATCAAAAACGGCCTCATCATTCACAGCCGAGGCCAGGAACACAGCCCCACTCAGCGCTGCTCAAACAAAGACAAAGGTACTGGCTTCATCTCCCTTTATGTCGCCCACTCTGTTCTGGCAGAGACGGCTCACACAAATTAAAACACGGATCTCCCATAGACGTGTGGATTGACAGCTCGGTCTACGTGCCAGCACTTCTAAACATCCAGGGGTCCCCCAATGCCAGGGGCACAGGCTTCTTATCCTGCCTAAAGCCTACTGGTTGCCCGCCCATTAGGACATTAGAGGAGGTGACCCTAAGAAAAAGAGAAAAGTTATGAATATATTTTGTTGTATAATAAGATCATATTACAAATTGTCGAAAGGGTGTGGTGTATTTGTTTGATTTTTTTTTTTTATATACTTTTTAAAACAAGGTATTCAGTTACCTACTCCTCTGGGGGAGAGCTGCACCGACAAGATTAGCACAGTGTTAATGGACCCCTGTGTGGCATCGAAATAAATGACCAGGTCTCTATGTATTCTTGAATGTAATTCTCTATATCAGGTTTTGCCTGTGTTTCCCAATACACACCAAGGGGCAATTTTTTTGTTTTTGTCCGAGCACACCTGTTTTAAATGTCACGTAATCAACCTGTCATCAAGTGTTTAATTTTATTTAAATGTATGAGTGCAAGCGAAAAAACACAAATGGGCACCCCTTGGTGTATCAGAAACACTACTATAGATGATGTCGAAGAGCTACGGGCAAGCGATACTTCAGTTTCATCAAGGTGACGCCACAGGGTTAGAGAAAGATATACAGGACCAGAAAGATAGTACACCTGCATCAAACAAGCTGCCACATTAAATTAAAGAGGACAGAGGAATGCAATATACTGATGACATACTCTTTACTGGAATGGAATAGAAAACAAAGTTGTCCAATTTTTACCAAAGCTAACTGTTAGCATAGCTCTAAGCCAAAGCTAACATAGGATACAGCTAGACTGGGCTGGAAGATGACTGCTAATGTTGTTGAGCTGGCAGGTAGGACATTAGAAACCAAATAGTTAGAGAATTCAGAACTGTTAATCAATGCAAACGCAAAGACCATATGCTGGACTGTTTAGATGGCGTAACTCATATTTAGATGACATGTTTGTTTTCTGTGTACAGTTTTGTATGCAGCGTTGTGACATCGCAACTGATTTTACACTGTCTGAACTAAACCCAGGCCTGCCACTAGCCAGTATTATTTATTTTAGCGCTGCATGTTAACAGAGTGAATGATTAGCATACATTTACTTCTTGATGTGACCACAATGCAAGTCTGTTGATATCAAAATACTGTCACCATTTGGCACTGGTCCAACTACACAGCCAATCAGGAGGCGCCATGGCTTACTCCTTAACTTCAGCCAGGAAGCTATTTCAATTGGCACTCAATGCATTTTTTCAGTTGGCTTGTCTTTTTCTCAGGGATTTAGCAGGCTTTGGCAGTGACAAACGGAGCAATGTAACGGGGATGCTAACGGTTGTGACATCGCTAACGTCAGTGATTCAGCATACCGAGGTCTTGAATGAATCACACAGGGCAGCTGTTTTATATCTACACACACACACACACACACACATAAAAAACACATCTGTATGAAATCGGCTTCCCCTGCAGCAGAAGGTATAAGTCACTTTCCCTGTTTAATGTGGGTGGCTTCTAACACCAGGTCCACATTACAGTAAACGTACATTCCGGGTCTTTCTGTACAAGGCCTTATAGAAAAATCTCTCTGTAGCATGAGGCGTCGGTGAACATCACTCCTTGTTGATATTCTCAAAAAATGTCCGGAAGCCGCAGTGAAATGGTTGCTGCGGTGGTGGTGGTGGTTTGCAGGGGTGTGTTGGGGGAGGGGTACCGGGGTTGGGTTAGGGGACTTAGCAGGGACAGGCCTTTTATGGTGAAAGGACCCAGACCTCCGCTCTCATTCCTACAGCCTTACTGAAGTCTATTTTCGGGGCATTCTGAACTCTCCCACGCAGGCACAACAATTTGGGGGTTAGTTAATTTATTTATCTTTATATATTTTTCCATTGAATCCCAGAGAGAGACTTGGGGAGTTGTTCTTGGCCCCTTGGCCAGAGGAGGATGTGTGTGTGTGTGTGCAAATGTTTCTCACTTTAATATATAACAGAGGGGCAAAAATTCCCAATCCACCAGAAAAAGTAACAAATAGGGTTGAGGTTAGAATGAGGTTCAGCGTTTAGGCATTACCGGTTAGGCATTGTCGTTTAGGCATTACCGGTTAGGCATTTGAGGTTGATTAACTTTAGGCATGAATGTCATGTAATTGAGGTTAAGGTTAGAGTTAGAGTAAGGATTAGGATTTCGTCAAAGTAGGATTGGAAACGCGTGTTCACGGCGCAGGGCCCTGGGCCGTCCCCACGGCCACCGCAGTCCTAACCGCTCACCGTGTCCCACGGGGAGACCGTGTCCACCATCCCTCTCTCAGCCCCGTGGGGCAGTGCGTGTCGCTGCTGGTTTCGGCCTTCCAGGCTGGCTGTGTGATGGATGTCTCTGTTCACGTGTTCAGACAGCAGAGCGGCCTGGGGAATAAGGAGGCCGGGCCAGCGTGGGAGAGACCCCGGGGAGAGAGAGAGCTAGCACTCTCACAGCCCCTGACACAGCGGGGCAAAAACAGGGGAAGTGATCTGACTTTTTAACCTGTCCCCCCTCACACACAATCTGTACACACGTGTACTGTACAGGCACACACACACACACACACACACACACACAAACAGATATGCATGAAGCCCCACACACACAGCATCACACCGGACACTTGGAGAGATATTACTTCATTTATTACAGTAAATCATGTTTTATCCTTGATCTATCGGGTCAAGCAGGACAATGTGGAGAATGAAGAAATCGTTTGTTTGACTCACTGCTGCTAATGTTCCTCCCCATGAGAACTACAACGCATGTTGGCAAGTTCTTTTCAATTCTTAAACCCCGGTTTCCTCACACACAATGTTGTATTTATCTGTCGTCCCTGGATGTTTTTGGCCCCACACAC
Source organism: Novumbra hubbsi (assembly GCA_016801125.1). Lineage (NCBI taxonomy): Eukaryota > Metazoa > Chordata > Actinopteri > Esociformes > Umbridae > Novumbra > Novumbra hubbsi. The sequence continues at coordinate 8,624 of JACXGK010012488.1, read as the reverse complement.
CGTTGGTGATGTCTGTGCCAGCTAACCTGTGGTTTGCACCAGTTATCCAACAAGGTGCCTTTCCAATTGGGAAACCAACGGTACTTCTCAGTATAAGCTAAGTCCTCCGTAGCCGCACAGCATCTCATTTCAGCGTTTGCTGAATGACATATAGTATTATGTTATTCAAACAGTATGGGTCATTTTCATATTACACATCAGTCACATTCGCTGTGCCACTTAAAGCAAATGGAAACATGCCCAGAAAGCTTTCTAAAGAAAAAACATTGGATTTTTATCTCACGCAACACGACGTTTACAGGACCACAATCCAGCTCACCTCGTTTTTTATTTCCGACGCCATTTCTCTCCTCTCGTGGCCCCAGATGTCATGTTGATGTAGTGTGTTATTGTAGCGTGCAGGGACAACTTGGGCACTGACAGGCACATGGGTCACAAAGGGCCCGACGAGAGAAAGAGTTGTGGACCGGGGCAGATATTATTAAAAATTTCTGTTTCAGCCCAACTCATAACAATTGTGTTCTTTTAAGGTCCATCTGAACGAGAACGGGGCTTTCAGCTGCAACAGGGTGTGACAAACAACATGTCCTGTAGTAGGGACTGCCTGTCCTCCCTCTTTCCATCTCTCCCTCTCTCTCCCTTATTCTCTCCCTCATTCTCCCTCTCTCTCCCTTATTCTCTCCCTTTCTCTCCCTCTCTCTCACTCCCTCTCTCTATCTCTCTCTCTCTTCCTCTTTCTTCCTCTCTCCCTCATTCTCTCCCTCTTTCTCCCTCTCTCTTTCCGTCTCTCTCACTCCCTCTAACTCTTTCCCTCTCTTCCTCTTTTTTCCTCTCTCTTCCTCTTTCTCCCTGGACCTGCAGAATGGGGTCGATAGGATTAGAGTAGAATAGAGATGATAGGAGTGGAGTAGATATGAGTAGAGCCCAATAGAGTAAATAAAGTAAATAGGAGTAGAGTACAATAGATATAAGTACTGTAGATATGAATAGATATGGGTACAACGGACGAGATCAGAGAAAAGTGCAGGTGATACGATAGAGTAGAATCATTTGAACACACACACACACGCACACTGTGCCAACAGTCACGTAGGTTAAATTGTCATGATTCATTAGTTATTTGGGGTACCACTGAGCCCTGTTTTTGTTCAGGCTGAGTTGGCAGTAGGAGAACTTCACAGTCACTGCAGACAGACACAGTGAACAGCTGCATTCTGCTTTTTGTTGCTGTTAAAGGACTATGGAGGCCTACTCTTTCCATCTATCTATAGTGTCTGCAACTAACCGTTTGGCGTGCAGCTGTGCCTGCCCACCTTCCTTCTGTACATGAAAGCAAAGAGCAGGAGCCGGGCGCCACCAACACGGGTCCGCGATGTGGGTCCTGCACAGAACAATGGAGATAAGAACCAGGCAGCCTCCTCTCCTCTCGTACGGACTGGGCCTGCCTGCATGGCTTCTGCCGGGCCCAAACAATAAACACTTCTGACACCTCGCCCCCCCCATCTCTGGGCCCGGGATGAGAGCGCGAGGGAGAATCTGTCAGTCTCACAGAGATCCAGTTCCCCAGGGCGCCGGGCTGAGGGAGGGGTGGGAGACACAAGAGAACGGGATCTTCGTGGGTGAGAAGGGACGCGCATGCTGACTACATGATGGACTACGACCTAAACGCCGTCACGCTCCCACGGACAAAATGACAAGACTGATCGGCCACATTTCGCCATGATGTTCTACAGCGTGTTCTACAGCGTGTTCTACAGCGTGTTCTACAGCGTGTTTTACAGCATGTTCTACAGCGTGTTCTACAGCATGTTCTACAGCGTGTTCTACAGCATGTTCTACAGCGTGTTCTACAGCATGTTCTACACTGAACGCAGCATGATCTACAGCATGTTCTACAGCAACCATTGAACGCAGCATGTTCTACAGCGTGTTCTACAGCATGTTCTACAGCAACCACTGAACGCAGCATGTTCTACAGCGTGTTCTACAGCATGTTCTACAGCATGTTCTACAGCAACCACTGAACGCAGCATGTTCAGGCAGCACACGGAATCCGGCAACCTACAGACGGCTCTCCGGGGCCGAACAGTGTAGCGCCACGTTGATCCTGGAGTTCTCACCACTCGTTCACAGGAAGTGAGTTCACTGAGGGGATCCTCAGCGTTTTCGAGGGGTTGCAGAGAGGCTCACGTGTCCCGTGGGACTCAGCCTTTGAACCCTGTGGTGTACTCAGCCAGGACTCTGTGTGCCAGTGCTCTCCCTTTCTCTGGTTCCGCCTGCTTGTCTGCCCCGGACCGCCTCAGACCAGTTCTTCTCCTTCACCCACCCTCTCCCCGACTCTCTGCCCACGGTGATAGTTTTCTTGCCGAGGACCTTTCACTGTGCGCCGCCGGGGCCCCAACGTGTGAAACAACCGCTCCAATGAGAGCGTAATGTTATTTGAGGTAAATAAACTCTGAAACGCGTAGGAGGGGCAGGTTTCTGGGTTCCAGGGGAAAAGAGTGGGTTGTGTGGGGTTTATACCAGTTCCCAGTGTTTAGGGTCCCCATTAGACTTCTAAGTGTGTGCGTGGGTGGTGGGGGAGGGGGTGTGTGGAGGAGAAACGCATGGTTGTAATTTGTAGATGCTTTTTTTAGTCACTCTTAAATGTGGGAAGTCGGGCTCGTTGAGCCGGGGTGTCTGTGGGAAGAGAGGCAAGGAGAGCAGACTCGCTTTTGGTTTCCTGGTGGAGTTCTCTCACTTTCCGCGGAGGAGGGGTCTTGCATTGGTTTATTTACATTAGATTGATTCATCCTGTCAGAGCAAAGAAAGAGGCACACAGAGTTAATCTCCAGGAAACGGAACAGGCATCCACACCACAGGCGGCGGCCCTGTAATGTGGGAACCCAGAACCACATGACGCTGTAGAGGCTGGAGTAGGGCTCGGAGCTGAACCACAGATTAAAGTTTAACCAGGGGTACTACAGGAGTTAGTTGAGAATTTGAAAGAATCTGTGTGTGTGTGTGTGTGTGTTTCTATGCAAGTATGTGTGTGTGTGTGTGTGATTGAGGGCGCGAATACAACCGTATATGCGTGTGTGTGTGTGTGTGTGTGTGTGAGTGCATAAGTGTCTGTTAAGACTAGCTCTTTCTCTGGTTCCCAGAGCCCAGGCCAGCTGGATATGAACTCCAAGCAGCTGCCCTCGTTACTGATTACAGCAAGCTGGCACCCACCTCGCCATGTTCCCTGTACCCCGCCAGAACATCATGGAGTAGAGAACCGAGGTGAACTAACAACATTTTAATATATGTTCCGTTTGTGCTCGGAGAGCGTGTGGGGCCACTGTCCTCCCTGCTATCAACCAGACAGTGTCGGGGAAATGCTGACTGCTCGTTTAAATTGCATTTGTGGGTTACCAGTGTGTAAACAAAGCGGTGCGGTTAGATGACAATTGAAACTATTATTCAAGAAAGCTCAGACTTCAAAAAGCCCATCGCTGGCAGATGTGACAGTTGACCAACCATTGGCTTGACAAACAACTGAAATGCAATATGCACACCGCCATCTGTAAAGGCCAGGACAGGGCCGATGTCTGTTTTGGATCCATGCGGTCCAGCTTGTGCGGCTGACTTAGACCGTAAAGTAACACATGAAACAGAGTATCAGATCGACGTGTTAATTCCCAATAAATCCTTCTTAGGGGCAGTCTGTTCCTTCATGTCACTCACACGTCCGGGGTCAATGCTTTTCCAGAAGTGCCAGAACACAAAACATCACTCTGAAGCCTTAAGCGGTTACACAAGGCAACAGGATATCCACTGAACACAAAAGGACCAGAAGAAAGAAAAATGTGGTGCGCGGTCTGAAGGAAAGAGACAGGTAGTGGAAAGGTTTCAGAGGTTTCATGGTGACTTACGCTGGCTTATCCCTGTAAAAGCGACACAGCGTCTTTCACCATAGTGACTCATCAGAACTGTAGTCGCTGACAATGTTTATCTGAAGGCGGTCCATGTTACACTGTTTTCCGTGACCCACAGCCATCCCGTCATACTGTACGAGTGACCGGGTGTGTTCCTTTGGGGCAGGGTTAACAGGGGCGGTCAGGTTGTACTGACTGCCCGGGGGGGTGACATGGTCCAGTAGTCCTGCTGGCTTTAACTGTGGGAGTGCCGGGAGTTCTCCAGGCGGGTCACGGAGCGCAGGAGGCGCAGGAGGAGCGGTCACGCTGGCCTCCTGGAGAACTGTGGGAAAGTGCAGCCTCTGGCCCCGGGCGTCCTCTGCTTAGACGGACCGACCGAGTTATAAATGGGCTTTCACAGCCCCGACCGGCCTGCAGGCCCCAGAGCACCGGGTCAACCAGCCAGCCAGTCACATCAGCCTCTGTTATATCCCAAGCTATCTCAAGAGGCCGTGGCTATGAGGGGAGAGGCGCTTGGGGCCACATGCATTTTTCCATTCAAGGCAGACAGGAAAAACACTGGTATGTTTGGTGTCACTGTTTAACCCCTGGTGTTTACAATAGCGGTTTAGACTGAGAGAAAGCTCGTCTGAAAAAGCAAGTCCTCTGGGATCGTGTGAGTGTGTGTGTGTGTGTGTGTCGCTGCATGCTGGTTCAATGTTCACGCTTCAGTTACAACTGTAGTCAGGAAGTGCATTCCCAAAGCCACAGGTCTGCCATCATAATTGTGGCTCATCAGATTTCAGGTCTCCCTGTCCTTGTCCGTCTCACAGGGAAGGCCCAACGTGGTGTGTCAGATCGGCCCTGTGTTTGCTGCCGATCCGGCTGCGTTTTAGTCAGCTCACCCACCACCGCACAGCTGCATGCGTACATCCATCCCGATATCCACACTGGATCCGGACCCCTGGGTCCTGGGTCTGGGGCTCTGAGCTGAGCCCTGACAGGTGCTGCTTAAGAAGCTCCCCAAAACCCCAATCCCGGGATTACTGCTGATCTCCACAAGCAGACGAGCTAACCGCGCTTTTGGTACCCTGGGTACGACGTGTGATTCCACCACCGCCCGAATGCCGTGTCAGCATAAGCCTGGAACCGTAAAACACCGCCGGACCTCAGGATGGAACAGATATTGGGGGAGGTGGGGATAAAACACAGATAGGACAAGAATGTGACGTTTCACTATAGAACAAGAATGTGACGTTTCACTATAGGACAAGAATGTGACACTTCACTATAGGACAAGAATGTGACACTTCACTATAGGACAAGAATGTGACGTTTCACTATAGGACAAGAATGTGACGTTTCACTATCAGACAAGAATGTGACGTTTCACTATAGGACAAGAATGTGACACTTCACTCTAGGACTTTAGCTAAGACCAAAGGGATGTGAGACAGTCACATGAAGGAATGTTATACCCCTCCCCTTTATGCACTCACGTATTGTTCTGAAACAATGAAGCACAGAGAAATCCATGGAATTTGAAAAAAAAAGATTCCATTTTCTATTCTTTCCTCTGTCTATAGTTTGCGTTCCTGGAAACCCTCCATCATACATAACAGCAGCTGTCACCGGCTCAGTGTGCCTGGCCTGGACTGATCGAGAGCGGAGCGGAGGAACCTTACACTTTTAATGAATGATTAGTGTCAGATATCTGGCTTGTGCCACATGGGCCTGACTGTGGGAAATCCACTGGTTGTGGATCCAGGGCTCAGTTGTCTGATCCACTGGTTGTGGATCCAGGGCTCAGTTTAGCATTCATACTGAACTGGCCCATCATCTGGACGAACAGAAAGATCTGACAGAGAGGAATGACAACTCCACAAAATGGCTTCTTAGCACGACGGCTACGTTTGACTGGCTGTGTAGTACTGGTGGGGGAAAAGGGTGATGGAAGTTTTATATGCACAGGGGTGCGTTGCTGTGCTTGAAAGCTGTCACTCATTGATCAAAGAAATAAAAGTAAAACCATTTGCTCTGTTAACATGGCAAGAATAAATAATACTGGCAAGTCGCAAAGCACGTCGAACACAAAACTGCAACACGGCATTATATATTGTACAAAGACAAACCACCATGTCAGATTGACAGAAGATGAGGGATTCTGATCCACACCACTTGCTTTGAGAAATAAGAGAGAGACATTTTGTCACGCCCTGGTACGTTAGGCTTGCCGTTCCAGCGGGATTCAACGGACAACCCTTTCAATAAAAGCACTAACACCTGTTTCCTGTTATCACGGCCCTCACCAGTCCCCCGGATCACCGTCCTGATTTAAGCTCCTCGTTCCCTCATGTGGTCGTTGGACATTGTTTCTATATTGCACAGTTACGCTTCAATCCTGAGTCGTGTTTTGTTCTTTTTAGTTTTGTTATTAAAGTTCTCCGTTCTCTCTGCACCTGTGTCCTGCCTCTCTAGCTCTTTATTCATAAGATACTTCCACTGGCCTCCAAATCATCTACTATAGCTGTAACACAGAGGTACACTTCTTATGTTAACTCTTGTTATGACTGTAGTACCACAGAAGCACATAACACATAAAAAAAGATGTTCACAAACAACCCTAACCCTAACATTACTCTAACCCTGCATTATTGGCTAGAAATCGTCTTTCATTGATTGCACTTTCCAAATTCCTAAATCTGATACAACAATCTGGGATTCTCAAATTATGTTCACCTCAAAGGTTGAACATGTTAGTCAGTTCGCTTCAACAACCTTCTTCCAACACAATGTAGTCTAGTTTTGCTAGCTGTGGCAAACAACTTTGCTAATAGTTAAGGTAAGGTTTTCAAAGTATTCCCTAAGTGAGTAAACACAGCCATGTTTTCTCTTCAATTCTATTAACTAGTCTATTTTTCCAAGTCATAAGTATATTGCAATCCTCTGTGCTTACTAAACTTTTATGATAATTTGTAACATACACATAGTATAACAATTATTTAAAAATATATATTTTCACGCCACAGTGGACAGGCCACCAGTATCTGATTGTGAAAATCACAGCTCCCCTGACAGCTGGAGCTTGGCCAAGCAAAACATTCCCCAGATATGATCTGCCGTATAAACTGTGATAATCCCATTACCAACAAGACATTCTCTATCCTGTGGAAGACACTGCAGGAGACTAGATGTGGTGTTCAAAAATGGTCCCTATATTGTTTTATAATATATGCAAAGAAGAACATAGGCCATGTACTAGTTGGAATATACTATTGTTATAACTTCCTAGGTCATATGCCGCTTGAACATAATCCATAGTATAGTTCAAAATGAAAGTTTGTAATGCTGCATAAACATGCTTGTGTTTAATATGAGCCAGGTGCCGTTCCACCTCTCAGTTTTGGATTTATGTGTTCCAGAACCTATTTGTCAAGATCGGGTATCTCTCGTAGCATGGAAAATATGTTACAAAATAATGTTCTGTTCTGTTTGCAGTATAAAGGCTACGAGTTGATTTAAGTTTGTTCCCCTACCATCTTAAAAAGCTAAAGGGAACAGGTTTGGCAGGCTTGGGCTTACGGTTTGGGCTTGGGCTTACGGCTTGGGCTTGGGCTTACGGCTTGGGCTTACGGCTTGGGCTTACGGCTTGGGCTTACGGTTTGCGCAACATAATAGACTTGAGACCAAAGCGTGGCCGTTGTTGTGCAGAGAGAGAATGGCAGTGTCTAAGGACTAGTCAAGTCACATGTTCTTACTCCCTCTCTGCTCCGTTTGAATATTAGCCTTTAGCTCAAATTTCTCTGGCATACCACTTATAATGAATATTATATTATTATAATGAATATTCTAATAATATAACCCTTCATTTGCAAGATATATTTACAGAAAATATAACGCTATGCTTTCTCTGGGCAAAAGGTGTTGGCAGGGAGTGAATCATGTGCCTAACTGAAAGAAACAAAGACATACTCAAGTGACAACAATTTGAAGCAAATGTTTGCCTGTGAATGCAATAATGACTCATAATATGTTCTTACTAACCTACACCCTCACTCTGCATATTTTTGAGGAATTGTGAATTAAATCTCTCAAGCTCTCCCAACCAGTCAACCAGGTTCTGATGAGGGCCATGTGGAGACTTTGGAGACATTTCTTAGGAGCCACCTGCAGAGTGAAGGCCTCCTAGCTTCGTTAGGACATGTTGTGCGAAGGGGATGTGGTCTGCAGGGAGATGATTAGGTAAACAAAAGAAAAGACATGAAGGACAAAGTCAGACATTAAAACAATGGAGATCATGTTGACTGACAATAATTCCCCTTGTCATGTTCTTTTAACTTCCCTCATCCCACTGCTATCTTTTTCTCTCTCTGACTCTGCCTCTCTCTCTTGCTATCTGACTCTGCCTCTCTTAATCTCTCTCTGTATCACTCTCTTCCCCTAGGTCAGTTTGCCTCTCACTCTGTATCACTCTCTTGCCCTAGGTCAGTGTTTGCCTCTCTCTGTATCACTCTCTTGCCCTAGGTCAGTGTTTGCCTCTCTCTCCCACTCTGTATCACTCTCTTGCCCTAGGTCAGTGTTTGCCTCTCTCTCTCTGTTTCACTCTCCTGCCATAGGTCAGTGTTTGCCTCTCTCTCTCTGTTTCACTCTCCTGTCAGTGTTTGCCTCTCTCTCTCTCTCTGTATTACTCTCTTGCCCTAGGTCAGTGTTTGCCTCTCTCTGTATCACTCTCTTGCCCTAGGTCAG
>JACXGK010012487.1:0-14094 GCA_016801125.1 Novumbra hubbsi | reverse complement strand
TGTGTTGGTCTTGGTATTTGTGTTGGTCTTTGTTTGGTATTTATGTTGTTCTTAGTATTTGTGTTGGTATTTATGTTGTTCTTGGTATTTGTGTTGGTCTTTGTTTGGTATTTATGTTGGTCTTAGTATTTGTGTTGGTATTTATGTTGCTCTTGGTATTTGTGTTGGTATAGAATTGCACTCAACGGACCCCAAAAGGATAGACAAATGGATGAGTGTTTGAGTGTGTGTGCTCATGCCCAGGGCACCGCCAAGATGGCAAATACAATAAACACAGCAAAGAAACAGCTGGAGAGGAGAAAGAAGGAGACGGAGAGGAGAACTGCAGGGTAGAATCACAAATTGACGAAATGGAACAAAGGCATGAGGGAGGTCTTAGATTTTCAGTAAACACACCTGTCTTTCTCTGGTGGCAAAAAGCATGATAGAGACCGTTGCCGTTGAGGCAGCAACCTTCCCCTACAGCCAGCAGGCTTGGGCCGAGCGTGTCTGTGTGGTCAGAATGACACCCGCCTCCTAACAGATGACTTACCACAGGGGTTTAACGAGGCATAACTCACCTCCAACTGGTGCCTCTGTCGGCACTGGGAGGGCAAGGTCGGGTGGAGGTGCATGTACACATCTGGGTCTTTAGTGATGTATTTCCACCGATGAATCGCGGGCTCACTACAAAATTTGAATTGATAGAAGTATGAATGTTTTCCAATAGCGGTTATCACGCTGACATTACATTTCTCCAGGCAGCTGGCCGTCCAAGTCACATGCCCCAGACCAGGAGGGGGATACAGGGGGATGTTTGGTACTGTAATCGACGCTGGTACAAACCACCTGACATGTAACTGCACTCTTCTCAACTGCATGGAGAAGATCTACGTTTTCTCCAAAAGCACATCTCGCCAAGCATATCTCACTCCAATGGGCAGTACTGTCAGGCACCTACGAGGTTGGAGGAGAGCGCATTCATCAGCCAACAACTGTAAGGATTCCGGGTTAACAGAGCGATGGTTGGGATCCAAACGTGCGACTTGGGAAAACTCTCTTTGGACAGTGAGCCGGTGTAGGGAAGCTCAGAGGTAGACGTGTTATGATGTAGATAGCACTCGTATGACCAAGCCGGACAAAAAGGTCCAGGAGTGTAAAGGCGATATATATGTCTATATATATTGAAAAAAGACTGGAAAGCCACAATGCTGCGATGTAACGCCGGAGCCAATCACTAAATACGTAGCAGAGATCTTGCATAGTACTTTGTTTGAACTGACACTGGGCAATGGGGAATGGGAACTGAAATAGGGACCGTGATCAGGTGATGAGGAACAGGTGTGAGCAGTTGACCAGGTGCTTGATGACTGGGGTGTTTGTGTGACGGTGATGAGCACTGCGCCCATAGGCCACCAGATGGCGTAGTAGGGCCCGAAATAGAGCCAGGTCATGGTGGAACACTTTTTCATTAATATTGATGCAATATGTGCCTGACCAAACACAACACAACATGGCAAGGCAACCGCACAAACCACACGCAGGGCATCTTATCACCCCGCGTAGGCCTTTGGGCCTCGTTACTATGCTACTGCCAGGATCCGAACTCCTGGCCTCAGTGGCGCAGCTGGGAGGCAGTGACCCAACCACTACACCAGTCAGGATCTCTATCTCTTTGGCATTATACAGCAGAACTGTTGGGGAGCTAGTAAGTCAAAATCACTGCACCTTCTTAAAAACTCAGATAAAAACTGTGTAGAAACAAATACAAGAAGTTGTAAACAGAGAATGAATGGATTTATAATAAGGGACAGCAGGAAGAAAGGAAAAAGATCCTCCTTCTGATTCATTCTGCCATCAAGTTTTGCCTGCAGACACCGGGAGAACGACAGGAGGAAGAGGAAGTGACACAGAGAGAACGACAGGAGGAAGAGGAAGTGACACAGAGAGAACGACAGGAGGAAGAGGAAGTGACACAGAGGTTAGGGTAAAGGTTAAGGTTAGGGTAAGCATGAATAGATAATTCATTAACAAGTTACTGATAGTAATTTGGGACACAAACAGGAACCACCTTGTACATTATTTTGGTGTAAACAGGTGATAATGTTAATTGTCATTATTTCACTTTTAAAGAAAACACTTTTCCAACAGATTCTCCCTGCGGTTAATGAGGACAAAAGAAAATGTCCCGCTCAATGTGTCTTGGAGAGAAATGGTGTAGGAAGTCTCGTTTGAATGTTCTTCAGGCTTTTTATTGGGAAGCAACTGAAATCTCACAAAGTGGTATGACAAAAAATCTGCTATCACCAGCAGCACATTTGACATAAAGCATCATGTTAGTGTCCACAGCCAGGATTATATTTCTTCCGGGTCAGGGGTCAGGCCAAGGGGTGGCCCCTGCATGTGCAGTGCCTAACCTCTGGCACTGTAAGTTTGTAGTTGCCAGTGTAAATAGAACATTTTATTTACATAATATGTCAATAGTAGACACAGACTGAGAAAGACTGACAAACAGAGAGAGAAAGACAGACAAACACACAGACGGACAAACACAGAGTGACAGACACACATACAGAGAAAGATACACACCGACAGAGACGGACAAACACAGACAGAGACAGACACAAACAGACAGAGACAGACCCACACAGACAGAGACAGACAGAGACCGACAGAGACGGACAAACACAGAGAGTGACAGACACACACAGACAACGACAGACACACACACAGAGAGACAGACCCACACAGACAGAGACAGACACACACACAGAGTGACAGACCCACACACAGAGTGACAGACCCACACAGAGAGTGACAGACACACACAGAGAGTGACAGACACACACAGAGAGTGACAGACACACACAGAGAGAGACAGACCCACACTGCCAGAGACAGACACACACAGACAGAGACAGACACAGACAGACAGAGACAGACACACATAGACAGAGACAGACACACACAGACAACGACAGACACACACACAGAGTGACAGACCCACACAGCCAGAGACAGACCCACACAGCCAGAGACAGACCCACAGAGCCAGAGACATATACACACAGACAGAGACAGACACACACAGAGAGTGAGAGACCCACACAGAGAGAGACAGACACACACAGAGAGAGACAGACACACACAGAGAGAGACAGACACACACAGACAGAGACAGACACACACAGAGAGAGACAGACACACACAGACAGAGACAGACACACACAGAGAGAGACAGACACACACAGACAGAGACAGACACACACAGAGAGAGACAGACACACACAGACAGAGACAGACACACACAGAGAGAGACAGACACACACAGACAGAGACAGACACACACAGAGAGAGACAGACACACACAGAGAGTGACAGACACACACAGAGAGTGACAGTAGCACCAATAACAAGAGAGAGATGTGCTGCTCTTGTGAGGTGGGAAATACAAGGGATTCCATCTTTGCTCGTTTATTGAGTATTCCTCCTGGGTCTTCCCATCCTAACAACAATTATAGATGGTTAATGATGTTACACATTGGGTGAAACAAAGGGAAAACCAGGCAGAGTTTGTTATATCAAGCATAAAGCAACTTGAACCTTTGTCATACACATTGTAATGATTCATCAGTTGAAACGTCTAAATGTCTTGTGTTCACTATCCCATCAGTATTAGATGCCAGAACAACCAATTGTTCCACATTTGAGTGACAAGGAACGTGTTGTTTTATTGGGCGGTGCAATAAACAACATGAAAGAAGGTCGACATCACCCACTGCTGTCGAGTATAGCAAAAACTGTATATGGAAGACGATTTGAACTTGTAATTCCCTGTGGTTTTGTTGTTCATTGACCTCATTCAGTGGAGCATGGCACTACGTTGTCACTAACGGTGGATGTGGTTGTACTGGGACCACGGGTCAATTAGCTATATGCCTGGCTATTTTAATGGGCATTAAAGTGTCTGCAAAACCACAAATATCATTTATCCTTTTATTTTAACAGTTCTCCAATGACTAAACATGTAGGCTACTTGACCAGATTCAGTTACATTTTGAATGTGGGCTTGTGTGTGTCTTTGTCTGTGTGTGTTCATGTGTCTGTGTTTTTGTATGTGTGTGTGTGTTTGTGCGTGAATGCGTGTGTGTAATTTTAAATGATTGAAGAGAGGTTTTGAGCAGTGGGACATATGTCACGGATGCTGCTGGTTATTTATGTTGTTAATGTTTAGACAAGGCAGCCTCCAGCATAGCACCGGATCAGGGACACACCCTTAAACAACAATCCACAGAGGTACAAGGCCTTCATGCACATACACTCACACACACACATTAACAACAAAGCACTAAACCCTCTCAGCAAAGCCAGGCACACAACAAACCAACAGTGAAATGTTCCACCCACTGTGAGCCTGAGATCCATGGATAACACATCCTATCATCTCTATCATCGACCAGGCCCCATAAGAGCCATGGATAACACATCCTATCATCTCTATCATCGACCAGGCCCCATAAGAGCCATGGATAACACATCCTATCATCTCTATCATCGACCAGGCCCCATAAGAGCCATGGATAACACATCCTATCATCTCTATCATCAACCAGGCCCCATAAGAGCCATGGAAACACATCTCTATCATCTACCAGGCCCCATAAGAGCCATGGATTACACATCCTATCATCTCTATAATCTCTAATGTCCATGAGGTGTGTTAGGGGTGTCCTATGTTCTTCTTTTGTTTGCTCTTCCTATCCTTACCCATTCAGGGATCTGGGTTTGGGCTAGTTGACGTAGTTCCTGCTTCCACCATTAACTGGATTTCGACCAATCAGCCGTTCGACTGGTGTTTTTTTAATCCCTTCTGTGCGGGGGGGGGGGTTGTTGTATTTGTTCCCTGTGCGACTTGTTTTCTTTACTGTTCACTTAAAAAAAAAAAAACATTATTGTTTTTGTTTATATATAACAATAATGTGTATTGCCATGTACGTTTAGTCCCACCAATCAGCGAACCCCTTCTTGTTAGGCCTTGTTCTTCCCTTGACCAGCTGGGGAGGGGTCGTCATTGTTCTAATAGAAAGCCCTGATCATACTGGCGGACGATGTCATGGCATCAAGAGCTAGGAAAGCATAAATGAACTAGTCAAAGGATTTTGTTGTACTGACCTGTTCGTGTTGACCATCAAATCAACGGCACTCCTTCAAGATAGTTTAATTAATGCCAGTTTGCATACCTGAAATGTTAGCTGTTAGGCTTTTTGAATTTAGATGTAAAGAAAACATTATAGCTAAGTACATTTGTAAAAAAAGAAAGAATTGTGCTTAGGAAATATTATAGCTTAGGATATCTTTTACTTTTTAGAATACATTTTTCATTGATTCACTTGTTAATAAAAAAAACACTGTCTGGTAGTGTTTAAAAACAGAGTGTCAGTCCATCCCACTGTACATGTAAGAACCAACACCACGTGGTCAATCCATCCCACTGTACATGTATGAACCAACACCACGTGGTCAATCCATCCCACTGTACATGTATGAACCAACACCACGTGGTCAATCCATCCCACTGTACATGTATGAACCAACACCACGTGGTCAATCCATCCCACTGTACATGTATGAACCAACACCACGTGGTCAATCCATCCCACTGTACATGTATGAACAAACACCACGTGGTCAATTCATCCCACTGTACATGTATGAACCAACACCACGTGGTCAATCCCAGGGTCAGGGGATGCAAGGACTGTTAAATACCCGCATGAGCTGTACTACATGCTGAATAGACAAGTCTCTCATCTCACTCTACACAAGCTGTCAGTTTATACGTATTATAATATCACACGGTAAATATGTTTCCGTCTGTTTATATGTTGAACGGTGCCATTGCCAATGAATGTTCACAGAGATTAAATTGTTTCTATTTAAACAGATTTTGGGAGAGAGCATTTTCTTTTGTCAGACTATACAGTGAGTCTATTTAATAAGTAGACAGTGCCCTCTTGTGGTTTTAACCTGATGTCCATTTGCATGTGTGTTCACTGAAGATGTTAGACAGAAATCTATTGTAATTTCTTCTAGTATTAATTGTGTGAGGCACATTTTGACGGTTATACAGAAAGGGATGTCCTTTTACTATTGATTCCATTGACTGAAACCTACAAGTAGTTTTGTAATGCAAGACTTTCTGTGCCAAGATGATTTCTGTGCAAGCTGCAAGGTGCATCTAATTTGACCTTTATGTTTGACTCTTGTGGTATGTGTGCCTCTAGTTGTGTGTTGCGTTACTCTAGCTGTGTCACAAGCTTTGTCAGCATTCAAAACCAATGGGCTGTTGAAGTAAGTTGAAGTGAATTCATGGCCTTTCACCCACATAAACCCAAGCACACGTGCGTGCACTGTACCGGATCTGACTTCCAGTTCAGAGAAAAGGTTTGATGTTCATCTAAAAGTGTGCTATTTCCAAGGATACGTGCCGCCTTCTCGTGAACATGTGGCATTCTATCCAATCACAAGCAAACAATACACCCTTTGACACACATCTTTATGGTGAGAGGGTGGAGCCTAAAATAGAGTGAAAAGGGACCCGTTTGCTTTACATAACTCGGTGCTCAGGTTGTTTGGGGGAGGACTTGGGAGGACACCGGAACATTCTACTAGGTGTAGTCTCTGCCCACCCGGAGGGCCGTGCCACACAAAACCAACGGTCAACGTTTACTACAACTCTTCCAAGATTTCCGTGCGTGTGTGTGGGGGTTGTTTGTGTGTGTCAACTTTACCACACATTCCAAGACGCAGGGGTGGATGTATACAGCCGTGAACCTGACACCTTCCGAACTACGGCACTACTGGGGGGGGGTGCAGGGTAGGAAGAGGTGCCGTGTTTTTAGCCTCTTCGAACCGTGACACATCTGACACCGGCGGTGCCTGTCGGTGGTGTGTAAACATAGTACCCTGCAAGCATAACAACCTCGATCACCCGCAGAATATGTCTATGATTAGAGAGAGGGATCATATGTATTGCTGACTGTAAGGAGGGCTGGCAGGCACCTTCCGGAGAGTGGAGGCCCAAATAAAGTCAGGGCAGCATCCACGGGTCAGCAGGAGGAATTCATTTCTTCTCTTGTGCGGTTAGGGTCATATTGTTTGAGCAACGATAAGTTGAAAAATGGACAGCATTTACTTTGCGGCTACATGTCTTGTTCTATTGCCGGCTATTCCCTCTCTCATATGTATATATAGTGTTGTGTTCAGGAGACAGACTGACTGGCTACGGGTTTCTATGTGCGAGCACATGTGTCCTGGTGTGCTTTGCATGTGTGCTTGCACGTGTCAGTGCGCGAGATAGATAGACAGAGACAACAGGGCCTTTGATCTTCATGGGACATCTGGTTCTGGTACGGGTTAGCTCCTTCATGCACTGTCACCAATACATCCCACCACACAGGGGCTTCAGGAGATGGCCCATATAGTTGACACCGTTGTGTAGAGGGATGTGATCTGCCCAGAGGCATTTCATATTTTCATCCCATGACTGGATGCTGAGAAACACTTACACGTGCCGTGCTCTGTGCACTGCTGCCCTTTAGGATACAATAGCAGTTAATGATTAGATATAATTAGATTAGATATAATTAGATTAGATATAAACGTAGAACATGTTGTGTAACGTTTATTATTAGGCTCCTGCAGAGAGCCTTGAGGACCCAGGCACAACTGGCCACGTGGACCAACACAACAGACCACATGGATCAACACAACAGACCACATGGATCAACACAACAGACCACATGGACCAACACAACAGACCACATGGACCAACACAACAGACCACATGGACCAACACAACAGACCACATGGACCAGCACAACAGACCACATGGACCAACACAACAGACCACATGGACCAACACAACAGACCACATGGACCAACACAACAGACCACATGGATCAACACAACAGACCACATGGATCAACACAACAGACCACATGGGCCAACACAACAGACCACTGTCAGAATGCAATGTCGTTCAGGCTCCAAACCTGAACTCTCTGGTCTGTCAGAAACTACTAGGGAGACCTGATTTCAGCAAAAAGCATTTAATGCAAATCGTAGAATAGGTGAACAGGCAATCGGAGTTCTCCACTGGAGTTCCCCCTCCACTGGAGTTCTTCCTCTACTGGAGTTCTCCCTCTACTGGAGTTCTCCCTCTACTGGAGTTCTCCCTCTACTGGAGTTCTCCCTCTACTGGAGTTCTCCCTCTACCGAGCAGGTGGTAGTGATTGATACTCCTGTTACAATCTTCCCTTGGTCTTCTGTCATTAGATGTGAGACAGTTTCCTGCTCTTATCTTGCAGCACAGTTCTCAAACAAATCAGATCTTAGAATGAAGGACAGGTTAGTGACTTCGTGTGTGAGGTTAGTGTGACATGAAACATAGGACATGCAATATCGAGATATAGATTTGAAAGTAAATACTGATTTATATTCCTGTTCTGTGTGTGTGTGTCAGTTGCGTGCCGCTGATGTGCCAACGCTAATGTTCTCCACTGAGCCCGGTGCCTTCCTCTCCCATGTTGTGACTGTGTGGGAGCTTTGTTTTGCAGTACACCTGATAAAGAATAGCATTGGCAAGAAGGTTACAGTGACAGAGAGCTTCACATAAGCAAGTATGTGTCTGCTTTACTCTGTGCTTGGTGTGTGTGTATGTGTCAGTTTACTCTGTGCTGTGGAGCAGGAAACAAGTGCATAGCAAACCAATCATAGTATCATTCAGACAAAACATCGTAGAACATTCTAATCTACCACCGTTCTTAGAAGAACAGAAGAATAGAGCAGAGTGTGACTATGAGTGTACGTCTTATGTGTGTTGATTTTGGTGCAACATAGATAAATGGCAATATGAAACTTGTCTATTCACACCACATGGACCAACACAACAGACCACATGGGCCCACACAACAGACCACATGTACCAACACAACAGACCACATGGACCAACACAACAGACCACATGGGCCAACACAACAGACCACATGGACCAACACAACAGACCACATGGACCAACACAACAGACCACATGGACCAACACAACAGACCACATGGACCAACACAACAGACCACATGGGCCAACACAACAGACCACATGGGCCAACACAACAGACCACATGGGCCAACACAACAGACCACATGGACCAACACAACAGACCACATGGGCCAACACAACAGACCACATGGGCCAACACAACAGACCACATGGACCAACACAACAGACCGCATGGACCAACACAAAGAGACATGGTGAAACAATGAGGCAGAAACCCAGACAGAACAATAAGGGGAACAAAGGGTGTCAGAACCAAAACAGAACTGGGCTGACTTTGTACCAGCACATCCCACATGACCACGCATTGTCTGCTTGGGCTGTGCTGCACGTGTTCTGTGGGCTCAGGTCCAGTGTCTGTAGACATGGAAACCCATTTACCAGGTTCTTTCATATTAATGTTAAAGGTGATCTTTTGCAGAGCACTGAGGTCAGATGTCACAACCGACAAGCTCTGTCATTACTCACCCCCATGTGGGTCTGAGACTAGGCCACCCTTGACCTGTCCCACTTTCCTCCAGACATACACTGTCTCAGTCCAGCAGGCTATATACCAATGGCTATTATTAGTAAGAAATAGTCCAGACAGGTCAACTGACTGAAATAGCCTCGGACCATGGGCCCCTATTTCCAAACAGATGTCTAAATCAATAGCATATTGACTCTACTCTTCAATGCCATTTCTCTCCTGGTCAGGCTTGTTTGGTTGGGTTATTTGTTTGAGTCAACATAGAGGTTTGGACCGCTGTATTCCTGGAATAAACTGTTGGGGGAAAGTAGATCCCTTAGACCATTTGTGTGTGTGTTGCTACAAGCTAATGCTCTTCTACTGATGGTCTGGTAATGTTGGCCTATGTTGCCAATGTGGGTGTGAAACCCACAACAGGTTCTGCAAGCAAGACTGCATCCATGATCCATTTAAATATTAGAACCTACAAACAACCAGCCTTTGAAATATTAGAACCGTTTACTCTAGACAGTATGTCTACAATGTCTGGCTCTAGACACATTACATGAATGTTTACTTCAGGCTGTGGACATCACCATCCCTTTGTGCATCTACACCCAACTAATAGAATCTCACTCAAATGTCACCCTATTTCCACTGCTAGAATGTTATCACATTAGCATGGTTTCTCTGATAGGAGTGTGGTCTCTGCTATGGATCTTCAGTCATCCAAGTCATGGGGTCTCATAAGCCTGTGCATTCAGCAGCACCAGTTATTCAGGAAAGCTTTCTGACCCGATCCTTTATTTCTATGTTACATGTAGGCCTCGTATCACTGTGCTGATGGATTGTTTGCACAGTTCTTTATTAAACAAATGTTTTACTTATTGCAAAACTGTGTTTAGCTAAAATATGATTTCTCATTATTTTTTATTATTTAAAAAATAACATTTCTGAAAATTCATATCTACACATTAGTAATTAAAACAGATGGAACGCCCAATGCTAGGTGTAAAGAGAAATTTGCAAAGTAGTATTTTCCTCTAAATGTTACCGTCTCTGTAGCGCTTTGTACATTTTTCACTGAGGCTAGACAGCCAGATCAACATTGAGAAAGGGGGAAAGAGAACACGTGTAAGCCAGAGGACGATTGAGAGAGAGAGACACACTGTGTGACAGTGAAACAATAAGATACAGTGAGTAAGCGGTGCAGACTGAAAGCAAGAGTAGGAGGGGACTCTACAGAGTAAACATGGCTGATTGGCTCATGCTTTGGCAGCGGGCCAGCATCAGAGGGCAACCAGTGCAATCACTGATACACGTGCTCCTGTGTGCAACAACACAAACCTGGCCTTCACCATGACATGGAGGGCCAAGAGGAGCTAGGGGAAGGGAGGGGCCTGGGTGGGGGAGTAAGGGCAAAGATAGGGGAGGGATTCCTAGAAATTGTAACTGACTGTGACAAGTGTGGCTCTCCAAAAACAGATGTGCAAAACAAAGTAACAGCCATATCAGGCCTGGGCTTCAGTTCTATATCAACCAGTTAATTCCATTGTAAATTTGAAAAGCACCACATTTTTAAAACCACGCTTACTACTAAAATGTTGACATTATGAATGGCCAGCATCCGAATCGCTGTCTACAGTATAAAAGTGATTACATTTCTCCTGTCCCCTCCCACAGATATTTAATAACGTATGGTAGAGAAAAACTCCTTATGGTTTCCATTAACGGCATCAAATTTTATCTGGGAAAAAAAAAATCTGTTCAGACAATAAAAGGACTGAATGTCTGGACGACTCTACGTATGTTCCATTCCCATCATTTATTTAATTTAATCTTAAATATTCACATTTGTAACAGCAAACTATAATGTTTCATGAATAATATGGCTTGTTTCTTCTTTTCATGCACGCACAGACACAAAAACAACCACACACACACACAAGGAAAGAAGGAGCCTAATACCGTTGCTGTCTCCCTAACATCCTGTAATATCTCTCCCACACCCCCACATATCAGATCACAGTCCCAGGAGTTAGCCTGGGGGAGGGTTATTGAAAGCAGGGGGGAGAACTCCCTCTCTCTAGTCAGGCATGCTGTTATTCCCCCTCCCCCTATAGCTCGGTTCCCAGGCTTCCGTAGGGTTTTGTTTTGACTGGGCACAGGGTCAACACTCTGGCTTTGGGATGATTACACCATACGGCTTGAATGCTAACAAACGTCTATGTTATATGTCCACCATTGGGCTTCCTCAATCTGGGATGAAGCCAATTCTACTTTTAATGATTCAGGCAATTCTGAATGGGTTGAATGTAAAACGAATGGACCCCAAATTATGAAGTACAATCTTTGAATGACAGTAAAACAAACTGACACACAATGACACTAACAGACGGTCTCACACAGCCCTGGAATTAATATTATTTTTGTTGTTGTTTCATAGCGACTAGAAGAACCCCCTGTTGTGATCCAGGTCTACTGATCTGAAAGACTGATTATAAGATGCTCTAAACAGAAACATCCCCCAAAACACACACACACATACTGATGCACACATAAACACAATCATATTCCCAGATATAGGATTACGTTACATAGGGATTATGTTAGACATGGATTATGTTTGCTCAGACTAAATCAACTAAAAGCATAATATCCTCATCTGCTTTGCTTCATGATGACTACTTACTTACCTTAAGGTACTGGAGACAATAATGGGTACCTCTCCAACCAATCCATCACTCAATAGAAAATAACAAAAGGAGAGCAATTTATTTACAAAAGGAGAGAATTTGTTCACTGTATTACAACATATCTCTTGTTCTCCAAACAGATGCAATTCTCTTTCAACTCTCTCATTTCAAATCCTTCCTCCATATTTCATGAGGGTGGTGTTTTTGTGCTTCCCTAATGTTCTGTGCTTGTCTGTAATAATAATAATAATACATGAAACTTATAGCTTTACATCTGGTACAAAACAAACAACATCCGAGGAGACCGAGGATGGACAATAAACAGACAAACGTAAGAAGAAAAGGACTCAAACATGACACTCGATGAAGGGGCAGGAGAAGGACAGGGGCTGGGGGGACGGCGGGGGCCAGGGGAAGGCTTGTTTGAAGAGGCTTGAGGTGGCGGTTGAAGACGGTAACAGATTGTGGAAGTGAGTTCCAGAGCCTTGCAGCAGCCCTTGAGAAAGCCCTGCCTCCAAAGCTCTGTAGCTTGGGCCGGGGGATGATGACGTGACCAGCAGAGCGGAGTAACCGAGAGTGTTTATTGTGGTATAAGATCAGAGAGGTAGGGTGGAGCAAGCTGATGGAGGAGAAGTTCGGATCATTTGTAGCTTATGGAGCGTTTATGGCAGAAAAGAGTTGCAATTGTCTAGGCGGAGGAGATGAATGCATGTATTAAGGTTTCAACGGGTTAACAAAGCAATTAGAGTGCCAAAAAGTGATGTGATGTCATCTTTGAAGCACTTTGTGACAATGAATTATGTAAAAGGACTTCATAAGTCTTCATAAGTTCATGAATCCAACTTACTAAATACTCGTCATTGGTGCTCAAAACTCCTTATTTAGATGCACAATATCACAACAACTTGACTTATGCAAGAATTTCAACATTGATTACAGTAATAATGTATTTAATTCAGGTATTTTCTGCTTGTATTAGACAATGGACATATTGGTCTTACATGGGACCACAGATGTTTGTGATGTCACGTGAGATTCATGAAAAAGACTTGGTTCGAGGTACTGAAGAGTCATAATCCCCATAAAACCTAGCGGAAAAAACATCAATCTGGTTATTTGCATTTTAAAACATCTATTTATTCCATGAGGGATTTTTAGATCTAGTACAAATGTTTGTTTCACGCAAGCTTACCCCAACTCTGCATTTTGTTTACTGTGTAAATATCTCTAACACAAGTTGAGTTTTTATCAACATCATGGCCTGTATTTAGACTAAAACATTACAATGTTTAGCTAGAATTTTTCTCATTTAAAATAATATTGTGTATTTCTGTGATGTTTAACTTTGAATTACTTACAATTGCTTAATTACTAAATTACTTAAATTATACAACCTAGTCTGTGAGTTACTTAAATCCATTTTGTTACAGTACAGTAGATATCTTTCTTAGTTGATAAGAACAATCTGGATCAATATGAGAACAGTTAGAAAACAGTTAACGTTTGGTAGTTTGCAAAAACATGTGTCAGCTTCTCACTATGTACAATGTTGGCCATGAAGATCGTATTGCATAATCCCATTAATATTACAGTTAAGAGTATAACACTTTTTCAAAACTCTTCACACAGTGAGCACAACTGTCATGTCCTGGATGCCGGCCCCTAGCCATCTCTGTGCTTTGGGGCTCCCATTCAGGGCATGGCACATGGAGAGGCCTCTAGCCATCTCTATGCCGTTGTGGGCTCCCCAGTCAGAGCAGCTGCAATCAGTTGACTCTGATTGGGGAGCCTACTTAGGTCAGGTTTTCACCACACCCGGTGTGGTTTATTGTTTGTGTTTGATGTCGCAACAGCTC
>JACXGK010012486.1:0-14254 GCA_016801125.1 Novumbra hubbsi | reverse complement strand
TGGACTGAACGGGGTCAGGCCTAGCGCATAACCCAGTGGACTGAACGGGGTCAGGCCTAGCGCATAACCCAGTGGACTGAACGGGGTCAGGCCTAGCGCATAACCCAGTGGACTGAACGGGGTCAGGCCTAGCGCATAACCCAGTGGACTGAACGGGGTCAGGCCTAGCGCATAACCCAGTGGACTGAGCGGGGTCAGGCCTAGCGCATACCCCAATGGACTGAACGGGGTCAGGCCTAGCGCATAACCCAGTGGACTGAGCTGGGTCAGGCCTAGCGCATAACCCAGTGGACTGAATGGGGTCAGGTCTAGCACGCACAGACAGACGGACACAAACGCCACACACATGCTCACCTGGCACCTTCCGGCAGTATGAGTTTCACAGTGAGCGAGTCGATCACCTGGTCGTCATACACATGGTCAACCAACCTCATCTTCAGGGCATACTGATCACCTGAGAAGCAGTCATTAGCGAATGAGCGTTACATTCCATTTTCAGTTAGGTCATTTACAGGTTATTAAATGGCGCGGTCTGTGAGTGCGCTTACCCAGGGTGTAGAGGTACTCGTAGCTGGGCAGATTGTAGCCAATCATGTAGTGGGTCTTCCAGCCGCCAAACAGAGGGAAGCGGGGCCTCACCTCAACCTCCACGGAGTCCTCCAGCACCTGGAGGTGGGAGGTGGAGATGTTGCCGATCTCGTCCCGATAATACACGTCCTGAGCTGAAGCAGGAAGGATGGTCTTTGGGGGAAAGCGATGTAGTTATTACAGAGACGTAGTTATTACAAAGATGTAGTTATTGCACAAATCACACACGAGAACAGGCATTGCAAGCGCACAGATAACCATGACACTAAGAACAAAAAAATTATTTTATCCGACCACACCTTGAAGGACTTTACAGAAGATATCCCACTGTCAGACTGGCGCTGATAGTCATAACGGGAGAAAGGCCCTTTCAGAAATGCCCCGGTGTGCCTCAAGTCAATGGTCTCCTCCACAGCGATGTTGCCCCAATGAGAGACTTCAATGGTGCGCGTGATGCTGCTAATGGTGAGGAAGGGGTTGTTGTTCTCATAGTGGACCTTCATGGTGTCCTGAGAAAACAACCAAAAAAAGAAGACATTTCTCGTCCATCTTCCAAACAACACATCCACTCAGAAAACATCTGTCAAGACCCAATGCATCTACGGTCCGGTGGGAGACGTCGTACCTCACTGAAGGGGGCCACGTCGCGGAAGGGGCCGTACTCTATGGAGTCGTCGCTCTTGCTGGGGTTGCCCAACTTGGTGTAGGTCTCCACTGTCTTGGAGGCGAGGCGGACGCGGGTGGTCTGGCTTCGGGTGGGGTAGGGAGTGAACAAATAATGGTTCCCCTGGAACACCACCAGCTGACGCTCCGCCTGGGTAATGTGGGTGGGGAAGGGCCTCAAGACGTGGCTGAACACGGTCTCCACCTTCACCCGCAGCTTAGAGCCCGCGCCCAGGCTGGACGGCAACTGCACCTTGTAGAACTCCCCACTGTAAGACGGAGAAAAGTAGAGGGGTCAGGCCAGTGGACAGCAAACAATAAACACAATTTTAAGGTGAATATCAGAGGAAGAGACATTGAATAAAGTAGTATTGTCTAACATGGTGAAAATTTGCAAATCTACTAACTTTACACTGCAATCCTAGTAGTAGGCAATATATATAGGGTTCATAAAGCCCTCACCTTTGACCTTGGATTGTTGTCTGCTGGAGCTCAAGCAAACCATCCTCCTCTTCATCACCCTTAACCTGGCAAAGGCAAGAAATATGTTTACATATACATAACGCTGCACTTTTATTACTCAAATTGTACATTTGTTTGTTGCAGGCATGATTGAGTGTGCAGAATGTGTATATTCATTCTACGCCTTTATGGGCGATGTGCAATAACTACTATCACACAGAAACAACCAAATATACAATTACACCATAGTCAGATAACTGAATGCAGTTAGTGATGTTGTGACATCGAGATCCTAGGTAATTCAAAATAATGCAAACAAAATTCGTTGTGAAGATCAAACACGGAAGTTGTTCCTCTCAGCGCATACGTGTCATTCGGCCACAGAGAGTAGCGTTGCGGAAATACACTCGCAAGCCCATTCAAACGGTTCCACGTTATGATCACATAATGCAATTATAAAAAAACGATATTTGTCGAAGCCCTTCTAGTTAACTTGATAGGGTATTTAACAATAGCAGACTTTTGTTAACTAGCATGTAGCTAAAGTATATTGACAGGGTAATGCAGTAGTAGTACAAAGATAATGTACATGCTAGCTAAATTGATACCATAGCTAACAGGCAAGCTAATGTTCCATTACTGGTTGGTTTACATCCAAATACATTCCGATATCACTTACTGATGCTCCGATGTACGCAAGGTGGGGGACCAGGTCAGACTCTACTGCCAATATAAAGCTATGCACTGCAGAAGCTCCCTGGTTTGACAGAAGTATCTCTGCTGTAATTTTAGCGAGGTGCGTGCTCAGGTCCACCGTTCGTTTAACCTCCTCGTTCACCAGCCCATCGTCAGCAGCCACTTCATAACACAGTCCAGTGACAAGGAGCAGACAAATCGGAAGTGTGATGAGGAGTTTATTTCTCGCCATCATAACAAATTAAACCGCAGCAAATTTGGATACTTGTTGGGATGAAACAAAAGCAGCAAGGAAAGGCCGCGCACAGCTCTTCGGGATCGATTCGAAGCTGCAGCCAAAAGGATGACGCTTCATTCATTCCTTACGTACTAACGTAACGGCGTAAACTATTACGAAGGTGCTGTTACCAATACGAAACAGCAGAGGGAGCCACCTAGGTCGATGTTATGGCTTTATTTATAACAGTAGTTGTATACATGCATTTCTGGCGCAAGAAACAGTACTCATTCATTTATATGATAACGGTAGTTCATGTGTAAGTTGGTTAAGACATTCATGGTTAAATTAAATGAGTATCTCTACTGATCTGTACTGATCTAGATTCTGTCAGTTTCTATACAATAGTTGCTTATCTCGCATTTTGACAGGACTAGTGAGGTGACCGTTACATTTGTCTGTATTTACTACATAGATGACGTTACTTAACTATCTACCATCTAGCCTTTTAAGCCTTCCCAGATATGTAATAAATGTGTTAAAATATTATATTGAAAATATTCTTTTTACTGAGTATTGTAATTATCATAAGTGTACCACATTGTGCAATACGTATGTATAGATTTATTGTCCCAATGTCTCGGCAATGAACGTTGACACTGATGGATTTTCACGAGATCAAGTTGTACTTCAAGGACGTGCTTCTCCGTCCAAAACGGATCACACTTAAGTCCCGTGGAAAGGGGCTTATCTCCTGTATTCCAGTGTGATGTACTATCTATTGTATTTAAAGACCACTTCCTACCAGCACTGTCCTTTTCCAAACAATGTCTCACTCTTCTTCAAATGGCTGTCTGTTCCTCCCTTAGGTGGATCTGACGATAACTTACACCTTTAGAAACTCTAAGGCAGAGTGTCAATCTGGTTCCATGGAGGCTGAGTGTCTGTAGGTTTTATTTTTACATTTATAGATTAGTTCCCAGTTCAGACTCAGGGCAGAAACTAACCAATTAGTCACCTAATTAATCAATCAAGTACAAGCTGAGAGCAAAAACCTGCAGACACTCAGCCCCCTGCTCTAAGGGATGCTATAGAGCAGTGTTTTTCAACGGGGGCAGTACCTCCCCCCAGGAGGCATTCAGAGGACGATGGGGGGCGCTGGAAGCTATATTTTGGAAAGGGGGTCGTTAAGGTGCCCTTGGGGGGCGTTTGTTTTAAAACTAGTTCACACTGAATATTTACAACTATATCAGTTTCAAATGCTTGCAAAAAACGTTGGTCCTACTGCTCTAACAACGGTGGGTACTTCAGTCTAATTGGTGTCCTTTGGATGGGGTGTTTATTTTGGATGGGCTGTTGTTGTGAAATTGATCTTAAATTTAATTAAACTGGCATTTGAAAAATTCTTAAAAGGTCTTAAATGTAACTCATTGTAACTTGAAAATTGACACTCTCTTTCTTAGTATTACCCGTGGAAGTATTTCTCTCTTTTAAAAGCATTGATTTCTCTGAGGAATACCCCGTAAACATTTTGTTATTGCAATATTCCAATATTGGACTTCCCCTGAAAGCAACAAGCGTCCAGCATCCAGATGCACATTAAAACACTATTCAATACAAGTGGCTTTGTTGACATGACTGCAATACAAGTTGCCAGATTTCTGATTGGCTGCTGTTTGTGATACCTAATTAAAGTTTGAATGTTACTTTTCTAGCCATTCTGATTGGCTGCTGAGAAACAAATACATCTGTTGTTTGTCATTCAGTGATGTGCTTTTCTGATCATTTTTGATGATAACAATAGTACCATTATTGTTAACAATAATAATAAAACAATCCATTATTTGATAATCTTAAACCTAAGATATGTGTTTAAATAACAAAGCTTCCTTTTACTCTCAAACAATCTGTCATATAAAGGTCTTATTTAATTATTGATATTTTTGGTTATTTAATAATAGACATTTTCAGTATAAATTGGTTATACTTGGGTTGTTTTTGCACTTAAGTGTGCTTTTGTTTTATTTGTTTTATCTTTTCTAGTAGATACTTACTTTTGGGATGTTACCCATCTTCATATTACGGACCGATAAAGCATATTTTCCTAAAATATGTCAGGGTATTTCCTTTTAATCCATGCAAACTCGTAAAAATATATAAGAGTTCTAAATAACATATTTATTTTTGAGGATTATTACATTTTATTTCTACTGGTTTTAGTAAAACTTGTTACACGGTTTTTAAGTAACTTCTTTTTGATTTCAGCCTTCCCTGTTATGAAAAATAAAGAGCATTCCGTTTGTTCTAGGGTTTATTTGTAATTTTAAAATGAAACATGACAATGGCAAATGTGCACAAAAGCTACAAAAAAGAAACAGTAAATTGTGCTGATTTATTGGCCTTTTACTACATCTTTGGGGTTAGTTTTAAAACAGTGATTTGTCCACATTCCCTCTTTATGCAAGTTCATTATGAAAGATCCACACGTTTAGGCAAAATACAGACAAATAACTTGTCCTTGGTTTTTGTGTTGTTGGATATTCTGATATATATGAAAAAATGATTTGATCCCCTGCTGATTTTGTATGTTTGCCCACTGACAAAGAAATGATCAGTCAATAATTTTTGTGTTAAGTTTATTTGAACACTGCGAGACAGAATAACAACCAGAAAAACTCATTTCAAATAAGTTATACATTGATATGCATTTTACTCAGTGAAATAAGTATTTGATCCCCTATCAATCAACAAGATTTCTGGCTCACAGGTTTCTTTTATACAGGTCACAAAATGAGATTAGGAGCACGCTCCTAAAGGGAGCTTCCCAAAACACACGGCCAAGGCAACAAAGGAATGGCTCAAAAAGAAGCACAGTAAGGTCCTGGAGTGGCTTAGCCAGTCTCCAGACCTTAATCCCATAGAACATCTGTGGAGGGATTGGAAGGTTCGAGTTTCCACACATCAGCCTCGAAACCTTAATGGCTTGGATAGGATCTGCAAAGAGGAGTGGGACAATATCCCTCCTGAGATGTGTGCAAACCTGGTGGCCATATACACGAAGCATCTGACTTCTGTGATTGTCAACAAGGCTTTTGTCACCAATTATTAAGTCATGTTTTGCAAAGGGGTGAAATACTTGACTGAGTAAAGTGCTAATCAATTTATTACTTATTTGAAATGTGACTTTCTAGATTGTTTTGTTGTTATTCTTTCTCTCACTGTTCAAATAGACCTACCATTAAAATTATACTCTGATAATTTCTTTGTCAGTGGGCAAACTTACAAAATCAGCAGGGGATCAAATAAATGTTTCCTCCAATGTATGTTATTCAGTGGTGAGTTCAACTGAATGTGAACAATATGATAGGTGGGTGATTTTAAGCAGCGGTGGGAGACAAGTCATGCCTAAAATGAAACACATCCTCATGAATCCTACCATTTCAAAATAAACATAATAAAATAACAAAATAGCAAACACAGGTATTTTTTTAAATTTTACAGGCAACTAACAGACAATGTATGTTTTATGTTCTTATTTGTTTCCAATGTATTCCTGCTCTTTCCAGTATTTTATTTTATTTATTAGATTGGAGTAGATCTACAACAGCAAGTTTCATTCTGACCAGTGGAAATCTTAATTCTATTGTGCAGTCATCTGCTGGTGGTAATAAATAAAAAGCCCTTGTGGCCTTTTTCATGTTTACAAAGTACAGGAGCTCTTGAGGCTCCCTCGGAATCCACAAAATAGCCTATTGAAGTAATATCTGTAAAGCATCAACCTGCATGCCATAAATGGTGTTGATGTTTTCTTTTCACAGCTGAATACACCAGAGCCTACCAGCCAGGTACTGAGACCATATAGATCCATCTTTGTTTTTAAACAAACCGTACTCTAGTAACGGGAGCTTAAATACATATGAAGACTCACTACTCACATCCTCGCCAATGCCACTATATTCTACAGTGGTCAACAGTACATTTCTCTGTCTATGTCCTCAATTTGTACCATCTAGATGTGTCAGCATGTGTCTAGATGTGTCAATGTGTGTCTAGATGTGTGTGCCTAGGTGTGTCTGTCTAGATATATTAGTTTGTGTCTATGTGTGTTGTGTGTGTCTAGATGTGTGGGTGTGGATGTGACCTTGATCACACATGCCCTCTCTCAACACCTCAGTACGTTTGATTCCGTTTTCTCCAGATGTTTGGCAGACCAATTTCAGCCCAACCACACCCTTCCTGCCTCAGTCCATAAACTGACATGGGTGCTTCCCAGTGTCCGGCCCTTGAGGGAACCCCTGGACAAGAAGCCAGAGGGGACCAACACCCAGGAGAGCCTGAGGAAGATCATGAAAAACCTGGCATCCATGGACCACATCCTAGAAGAAGGCCTGATCAATTATAAAAAGGTTGGGGACAGGTCAAAGAAGAGCAGTGGATACTTCTCCTGCATAGAGAAGTTGCTGACCTGGAGGAAGTGGAGGTGGTGAGCAACAAAGAGAGGATGGATGTGTTGAATGAGGTCTTTGAGAGAGGCTATTAACAACAAAGCCAGTCTGAGGAAGAGGTAAGGCCACAAAGACAAATTGGTATTAAAATATAGGGGACAATCATGCTAAATATAGGGGCAATCATGCTAGATATAGGGGACAGTCATGCTAAATACAAACATTTGTTGGATAGTTTACACCCATGCCCAGCCTGGCCACAAATGGGGATCTGGTAAATATGATTACTAACAAAGCTCCCAGGTACCGGGTCTCTTTTTCTTTGACACATTTGGTCAATGGCTGCGTGCATTGTTGTGTACTGACATCATGTATGACATGTAATGGACAGCAGCAACACACACACACACAGACCACAATTCACATAAAACATCACTACTCAAGTTTATTTGGGGCCCCCTATCCTTCAGTGGTCCGAGGCTCACTAGCTGTCTGGGGCCCCCTGGCAGTCAGGGGGCCCTAAGCGGACGCTTATGTTGCTTATGCCTAGGGCCGGCCCTGCATGCATGCACACACATCACAATTCATACATACATTACAAATAACGCAGGCCAGGCACCAAAACGCAGACCAGGCCCCTAAACGCAGCTTAGGTAACTAAGTGCAGGCCAGGCACCCAAGAACAGACCAGGCACCAAAACGCAGCCCAGGCACCTAAGGCTTCCCCCTTCAGTCTTGCCCAAGCTCACTTTGGCCTCAACCAGAACCAGGCGGTGTGTCTGCCTCTGGTCTCTGATCGCCTGAAGCTTCTCAGGGCCTACTCAGAGGAGATCAAGAAACTAGACAATGTGGCATATCTCACAGAGGCCTTTAACAGCTTTTCCGGTAGCCTTATGGGGTCATCAGCCATCTTTTAATAGCTTAGTACCCGACCACAATTGTGAAAAATCCCTAAGCTGGCAAGATGAAGTCTGTTCTGTCCTTTAGCAAAAACAATTGACCACACTTGCTCCTGTAAGTTACTTTGGATCAGACAGCCTAAATAACTAAGTTGTATAACTAAACAGCCTGTTTCAGACCTTTCCTCAATCTGTATGGTTGTTGTATTCGGTGTCCTGTAACCCTATTGTAAGTTAGAATGTGGTTCATGGTGCAGTGGCTGCCCCTTGTTATCAGCTGGGTAGCAGAAGAGATTGGTGAGGCCGGACATAAGACGTGTCGATCAAACCAGGTCCAGGAGATGGACAAGAATTACAAGGCATCTGAGGTGACACCTCCCCTTGTTTCTGACGTTGTAAGGAATTAACATTCACCCGTCTCCACCAACGATGAGCTTGGTCGCGTTTTCACCTGTGCCTTGCAAATTCCTCAAACACCAACTTGTTGCTGCGCCAAATTAGCATCTGAAGTTTCTTAATAACATTGACCATATTCAAAAAAATCTACGATCCTGCATGAGCAAATGTTGATGAAAAGATACCAGCCCAATTAGAAGCAGGGTTTTGTGCGTGTTTTCTCCAACCCATGTGGTGACGTCAAAGTTCCCGACCCAGAGGTTGTTTGGGAGGAAGTGATAAGATTCAGAAAAATAAATACGAAAATTTGGCCCAATTGAAGTAAACAACCAGTGATTCCTGGTACTTAATATTTGCCGTTCCTTTGTATCAACTGTGGCAAGTTATATGTATTGAAATAAGATTTTGTAGATTTAAAGAGACGTGCGTTCTGACTTCAACAACCCCAAAAACGAGTCTTCTGTCTCTGCAGCGTAACGGCGTTAGCTAGCTAGTACTTAGCTATCCAGCTTCGTTGTCAGTGGAGCTTGGTTGTCAGTGTAGGGGGCAGACAATATTTTATCTGTTGTTCACCAAGCAAGACGTAAGTCCCCTGTTGACATTCTGAAATATACCATCTCTGGTTTTGGCTTGATCAAGGTAAGATGTGTTGTCGGCATTCTTTTGGACACTAATGTTGTATTATATGTTTTATGTTGACCAAGCACTCAGCTAGTAGCTAGCAAACGTAACTAGTAGTCGTTTTCCCCGCAGTGGGCGTTGGGCGACAAGCTGACCTGCTGTACTGTGTATTATAGTACAGCGGAAACTGTGTTTTGATTGCCAAATAGTAAGTTGTAAATGTTGTGAACCATAACTTCTAACAAAAGGTACACTTAATGCTGTCTTAAAATAACAGCGTTGACGTATCTTCCTAGCTAATAGCTAACGTACATTAACGTTACCGTAACGTATAAAAGCTAGCTAATAATGGTACAAGTCTAGCTATGTCAACGTAGCTGTTAGGTCCAAGTTAGCAATATGTTAACATGTTTGCTAATAAGATGGATTGTCTAGGTAACTACATCAATTATGACTTAATGTCAGCCAGTCAGTTTAACTAATCTGGTTGGATAAATGCCTGTGTGTAAAACAACTAGGAACTCTGGAATATCCGGCCCCCAATTTTGGTTCTCACTGTCAGGTGTTGGTAGACCGTGCGATGTCACTGGTTCGGCCCCCTCTTTAACTGTGCTCAAAGCTACGGCACAAGTCACTATTTTTATGAAAGACCCCCCGTGCGTCTGAGTTTGTGTGTGTTCATACATATTTGGATATATGGGTATGCAATATTTTCTAACAGTGAGGTCAGGAAAGAGCAGAGGCTTCTTTCCTGACCTCCCATGTAGGCCAAGTGTGTGCGCAGTCTTTTTCTGACTTGAATCATGCACCTCGACATTATTTGTGTCTAGAGAGTCCTGTAAATCACTTAATGTTACCCTGGAGTTCTTAGAGACATCTATAAGCAGCTGTGGGTGAACTCTTCAGCTGAATCGGGTGGGACCCAGGCCCTGTCCTGTGTAAACTTTCATAGCTCTGGAATTTTCTGATTTTTTTTTATTCAACCTCTGAACGGTGCATCTGTGTTAGCGACTAAGGGTCCTTTCGATGTGAGCAGCGGAGCGTGTGACGTGTACGTTCCACGCTTACGTCATCTCTTGCTTTTCAATCTTTTGCCGTTCGGTTTTGCCGTTCGGTTCGGGGAAGATCTTCCAGCATACAGCTTGTGCATCCTTGCTAGACGTAATAGCCAAATCGGACTCAGTTTACAGTACACCTTTAGGACTGGGTAGAGAATATGCCAGGCTGCGTCCTCTTCGCCCTGGTAACTCTGCCTCGTCGCCTAACCCTGAGTGGGCAGGCTTAGAGCGTCACCTGTACACGATCCCCCCTGTCATCTGCTGCGGTCCTGCAGTAAGCGTCTGTATGTGAACGCTGAAGAAGACATTCCTGTTGTCATAATGGGTCGCTTCCCCAACTCCTGTATGGGAGACCGGGGTTCAGATCCCGACTGTAATTTCTCCTTTCACGAATCAGGAGAACTTTGCAGTCTCTTCCATCGTAGGGTTTGTGTAATGCATTTCCCATGGATCTTCATCAAGCCCAAAGGTCAGAGTCTTTGTTGTTGTCCGCTTCCCCTGATGGGGACGGTTTAGCACCTTCAGTGGTTACTGGCGTAGCACCGAAAAGCTCCCACTGTGGTGACAAAGATTATTTTTGACATAATCAGTGGCATTGGTGTTTCCAAACGTTTCCAAACACGCCCTGAAGCTTTCGGGGCTCACGAACCCGCCACCGATTTGTTCTCGTTTCCTCCCCTTTGTAGTGAAAGTGAACGAGAGCAGTCGGTTCAGCGTGTGATTCCTTACGGGGACGTTGTAGACATAACTGACTCCAATGTCTCTGCTCCTGACCAAACACATAGAGAACAACGCCTGGCACAGGCTCTGCAACGAGCTGCCATGTTGCCATTGGCCCCGTTGAGGCACAGACGTCTCTAGTGGTGTAACGGGTAGATCCCTGAGTCCCGGTTGGGAGACTGGAGTTCAGATCCCAATGACACGTTTCTAACTGTGTAAATAAAAATCTCTACAATCTCCTTCGGAGAGTGACAGGCTTTCTCATGAATCGTCTGTGCCCAGCGCTCCCTTTCACAGCCAGCTCATATGACAGGTCTTCTGTCCTTTACATGGCGGCTAGGAAATGTTCACATTCCAATGCCGTTGTTAGCCGTGCTGTTTGTTTGTTTTGTGCAAACATTGTACTTAATAAAGGTTTAGCCCAAAATAAACTGCATTGTCCTTTATCGGTTCAATGGAGGCTCCCTTGCGTTCTATTACCCGTTATGGAATTTAGAGAACAGAGGGGGTGATTTCATCTTCAAGGTGCATCCCATGGCTACTTTTCTGTATGAGACATTGAGGAAACTGCTTGTGCCAGGACACTCCAGAATTTCAGAGCTTGCATTGTAGTTTAGTCAGAGGTATTGCCTATTTCCGAATGTTTCCAGACCACCCCATTGGCCTATTTCCTAATGTTTCCGGGTGACCATTGGCCTATTTCCTAATGTTTCCACACCCTCATTGGCTTACAGTTTTCTATAAATGGTGTATGTCAAATAAGAAATTACATTTTGTTAATATTCCACTGAGACACACTCTCATAAACAGATATGATGAATAAGTCTACTAGAATCTACGTTTAAAAGGATTTTTTTCCCCCCTGTAATTTATGTTTTTGGATTTGGACACATGTATGTGAAATAATATGTATATATTTCTTGTCAGTGATTTTTATGTGACTGTTTCTTCTTTTTTTTTACTTGCTTCGTTTAAGTTTACAACATTTTGATAGAAATCTATCTCCGTAGTTACCAGTGAATGAAAACAAATACGCTTTTGTTCACGTATTTCACATTTTTGGGTTTTGAGATCATGCTCACCCAGTTTTAAAACCTTATGTATGTCTATTAAATCCATGAAAAAAGGAGGTACTTTTGACACGTTAACCCTTTTAAAAGGACCGGTCATTAACTCAAAGTCTTACAAATGTTTTATGCTGATATATTTTGCTGTAGAGAAAAGGGGACAACTTGCAACACAGTCATGCTTGATGTTGTAAGTTACACTATTTTTAAACCATCATAACGTTTTATTGGATCCGGTTACAGTGTACTTCAGCAACAACAACGAGGCCCTTTCTCAATGAAGTGAGTTCCAAATGTTAATGTTGATGCTGACCATGGCATTACATTGCCCCGCTGTTTTTCATACGGTGAAAAACCTCTGGTTCAGGCCTGTGGTCAGACTTCAGGGCCATTCTAAACCTGGGTCCTGCACAAGTGGAATTAAACTAAGACGTTGTTGGCTGCCGTTCACGAAGCCCTGTCTCTGGTGAGGGACAAAATGGACGTGGTTACATTCCCAGAACCATCCCTACTGGGATCGTTTCGACACACTGTGCCAGATCGCAACTTGTAAGGGGTGTGGCGGTTCCACATCTGACGCCGTGGTGGTTTAATGAGCAACACCAATTGTACCTACTGTCTCACGTGTCTGTTGGCGTCGTGGTGAAGGTAAGCATGTGCCAGCGTGTCCCCCGATTCCCATGACGGGACCGGTAGCTGTCGGCCTCATGACTAGTAAGGGAGCAGCTAGCTGTAGAAGTCCTCTGCACAAAGGGAGCGTTGTTGTGTTTTCAGGAGTAAGCCTTGTGGTGGTAAGTAGGTTAGTTAGTAGTAGCTTACTGGAATGCCGCCTGTAACAGGCTGTAGAGACGAAACACTTTTTTTTTTATACTTTAGTTTTTTTCCCTCTGGATGTTCCACGTTAGACAGACCACATGCTCACGCTGTTACAGGCTACTGTTGTAATGTGTTTAACAGGACAGCCCAAGGATGAATGTGTAAGGTTCATTTTAAATCCTTCACGTGGTCACGGTCTACTGCTGTAATTGAGTGCTCCTTGTTTTTCCTCAGCTGTGGCACAATGACGTCTAGGAAGAAAGTGTTACTCAAAGTCATCATCCTGGGAGACTCTGGGTGAGTGTCCTGTCTACTTCTTACCTCAAATGACAATTTGCTTATATCAGGAAGTATGTTTGTTCACAAGTCAAACAGTTGCTGACGTGATCGTGTGTTGTCAGAGTGGGGAAGACCTCGCTGATGAACCAGTATGTGAATAAGAAGTTCAGTAACCAGTACAAAGCCACAATAGGAGCTGATTTCCTGACGAAAGAAGTGATGGTAGACGACCGACTCGTCACCATGCAGGTACTGATGAAGGGATCCGGTCAGCTCTTCCTATTCCGAACCCGGAGGGCCGTGAGGTACGGGCCTGGATATACTCACCAAGGTTCTCCCCTGTGCTGGGTTTTAGATCTGGGACACGGCGGGCCAGGAGAGGTTCCAGTCTCTGGGCGTGGCCTTCTACCGCGGGGCTGACTGCTGTGTGCTGGTGTTTGACGTGACCGCGCCCAACACCTTCAAGACTCTCGACAGCTGGAGGGACGAGTTCCTTATCCAGGCCAGCCCCCGAGACCCTGAGAACTTCCCCTTTGTGGTGCTAGGCAACAAGATCGACCTGGAGAACAGACAGGTGGGTTAAAGCGTAGTGTCAGCAGTGTCGACCACATGACTCAAATGTCACGGCGTGGAGCCCAGAGTTCCTGGGAGGACTCCTTTCCCAGAATGACCCTGTGTCTGTACGCCAGGTGACAACCAAACGGGCGCAGGCCTGGTGTCAGAGCAAAAACAACATACCTTACTTCGAGACCAGCGCTAAAGAGGCCATCAACGTCGAGCAGGCTTTCCAGACGATCGCTCGCAACGCTCTTAAACAGGTAGGGGTGATGGGGGAGGGGGGGGGGTCATCCAAGAGCCTACCAGCGTTGAGTCTGATGCCACAAGTGGGTTTTTCCCAATTACAGTATTGATGTCCTGATGTCTGTACAGGTTGGAAGTAAGAAAAGAAAAGTGAGTAGCATCTTGTTTATCTTCTGTTAGGAGACAGAGGTGGAGTTGTACAATGAGTTCCCAGAACCCATCAAGCTGGACAGGAACGAACGGGCCAAGCCTTCAGCAGAAGCTTGCAGCTGCTGAGGACCCAGGAGCACTCCAGCGGCCCCGACGGTCGGCCCTGCTCCCCGTCTTGCCTTGTCTATCCCTGGGCCCCACTCCACCGCGCGGTCCCTTCTGCCTGGTATCATCACTGGCCTTCGGTCGGCCCTGCTCCCCGTCTAGCCTTGTCTATCCCTGGGCCCCACTCCACCGCGCGGTCCCTTCTGCCTGGTATCATCACTGGCCTTCGGTCGGCCCTGCTCCCCGTCTAGCCTTGTCTATCCCTGGGCCC
>JACXGK010012485.1:0-14254 GCA_016801125.1 Novumbra hubbsi | reverse complement strand
CACGTTAGTAGTAGTATCATATACACAAACATGGTGTATACCACGTTAGTAGTAGTATCATATACACAAACATGGTGTATACCACGTTAGTAGTAGTATCATATACACAAACATGGTGTATACCACGTTAGTAGTAGTATCATATACACAAACATGGTGTATACCACGTTAGTAGTAGTATCATATACACAAACATGGTGTATACCACGTTAGTAGTAGTATCATATACACAAACATGGGATAGCTGTGAGGAACCCCAGAGGAGTAGAACCTACCCCATGACCTGTAAAAGTATGTTCTGCATGTCTCCTATTAATGGTTGAAATAATACATGGCGCTTTCTGTCTAACTACTGTTCTCATAACTGATAAGAGCTGTTAGTAATTGCTGTTGTGGTTTTTATTATTACCATTATTATTGTTCTGGATTTGGTCGGACTACTGTCATGTAAACTTTGACATTGTTTAAAACTGTTTATCTGCGCACAAAGTGTTTATTTGCTTATGAAACCTCTATATAATATTAGTACAAGTACACATAAATACAATAAAAAGTAAAAAGAATCGTGGCCTTGTTTTGTCAAGTGGTCTGGACCAGAGCCTGTGACACATGTGCAGAGTTTGAATCTGGTCAACTCCTCCCCCGTCTATCCTTCCACACTTTCCTGTCAAAATAAGGCAGAGCAGAATGCTCTGGAGAAATCTACACAACCTTCCTGGTAGAATGTTGATATTATGGAAGACGGCTAGATACCTTATAAGACATCAAGTTCCTTTAGGACAACATATGGACTTCTTCCTACTTGTCACTTCATTCATCCGTATTTGTATTTGGTATAAATGTTATATAATGTTTCAAAGCAAGTAAACACTAACTGCCCAAATAAATAGATGTACACCATTTACTCAATGGCCTCAGACTTTTGGACAGTACTGTAGATCAAGAGACAGATCTCTAGACAGAGATACAGATATATATATATATTTATATATAAGTAGAAAGAGGGAGTGAGAGAGAGACAGATATATACAGATAGAGAGATCTATAGACAGAGATACAGACAAATATATAGATAGAAAAAGAAAGTGAGAGAGAGACAGATATATACAGATAGACAGATCTATAGACAGAAATACAGATGTATATATATAGATAGAAAGAGAGAGTGAGAGACAGATATATATAGATAGACAGATCTTTGTACGGAGGAAGAGCCAGAGCTCTCATCTCCTCCACCTTCTCCACCTCTAACTCCTCTGCTCGGGTCTGATTAATGCACTCATCAGTTCTTTTCCGGTTTGTCCTAATGACAAGCAAACCCCTCCAGGGAATCCTCTGCCTTTTTACAAATACTGCTGATTCATCTGTCCTGTCCCCATCTGACACGGTTTCCCTCCTCCTGTCAGAGATACTACTAACATGAACCCTAGCAGGTTGCTGTCTCTTCTATCTATCTCCTTCTCCCCTCTTGTTCTCCTCTCTCACTTTTATCTGACTTCTTTTTATCTCTATCTCTGTGTGCATATTAGAAGCAGGTATAAAGCCTTTATTCCCTACAGCTTTTAAAAAAGAGCTGTACTTTTAATCCTAAAATATAATATGGAACCTGATTCTCTACACTAAAGGAGAAATATGTATTAGTTTCTCAGGCATCTCCATCCACCGGTCGTGTATGTAGTGTTGGTAGGTGAGGCTCCTAGCAGACATAGGTAGGGTTGCGACTAGACATACTAGACCCTTGAGTTTACAAGGTCCACTACCATTAGTATTCCTGTGTCATATTGTAATTCTGCAGTGTGCACAGGAGCCCAGATATGGATGGCCATAAAGCCATCATCTCAGTTGTCTCACACACACCCACACACACACCATTACCGTTCTTGGGCCATAGAGAAGTGTGAATGGGCATGGCACATTACATCTTAATTCTAATTTGATTTGATACATTTATCTCAATAGGGGCAGATTACCCAATGTGCCATTTGTTAAAATTTTTAAGGTCAACCTGAGACAAAAGGAGATTTGGTCTTCCAAAAGGCTCAGCCCTGTCAAAGCGTCTGCCATTTCAAATTCCTACAGGCCTGTTTTCAGCCTATTTGGTTTGGACCTATCACATGCGGACATGATCTAAATCTAAAAGAGTCAATCTATAAATAATTCTAAAAATTCTAGTGTTTTACAATTAGTAAAGTTCTTTTGTAGACTGAAGTATTTAATAAATATGGTGATGTCACAAAAACTAAAATGATAACACTCTACCCCCCCAAAAAATCTTGGCATTAGTTCAACTGCTATCAAAGACGTCATATGAAATTACAACAGCATCGTCACATTTCAAACTAGCAAGTGGCTAAGAAATTCTCACAGGTGCAACTGTTGTTTATCGAAAAAAATTGTTATGAGGTCTAGTTGATTTTTGCAATTCTTGACACAGGGGATCGAAACAGAACATAGAGACTAGAAAACATTAATACATAGAACAAACTGAAATTAGTTGAACATAGAAATGTAACAGGCTTGGTGCTTTGTAAAAGTTACGTTTTTGGTAGCCTGGGAACTTGAGAGCTAATATTCTACTTATATACTCCATGTATCAAGGGGATTAGCAGTTACCCAGACTAGGATTTCACTAATTAATGGCATCTTCCATAGTGATCTTTTCACTGTGGTTACTGTTAGCTGAGATGTTGTATGGGACTTACCTACCAAACTTGCCAGTAAAGGGAATTGTTACAGATTTGTTATTGGTCAATAGGGCTGACAATCATATCTGAGTAACCTGAAATTGCTTTTAAAACTGAGCGCAGGTGAATTTTGTGTAAGCAAAGCTGACTTCTGAGAAAGCGCTGGTGGATTTCAAGAAGGCACAGACAGTTTGCACTCTGCATTATCTATGCCTCCACTATGTAGTTCTTACCCTTGCTTTTCCGCTGCCTCTTGAGTAGTATTGTATAGTTGTTAGTTAGCCTGCTCTGAACTCTTCATAACACAATAATAGATTGAGAGTTGTCAGTGAACCTGCTTTGAGCTCTACATGACACCAGAATATGTTGAGAGTTATCAAGGAGCTTGCTTTGAGTTCTATATAACACCGTAAAATATTGAGAGTTGTCAGTGTGCCTGCATTGAACTTTACATAACATGGTAATATATTGAGACTTATAATTGAGCCTGCTGTGAGCTCTACTTAACATTTTGCACAAACAGTAAAGCAGTTTCCCTGCTCTCAGCTTATTCAGCAACATGCTGGGTCCCTGGTGTGTTTTTGTGTGGGGGGGTGTGTGAGTGTGTGTCCATGTGTGTTGTGCGATCAATTTGGGTCTGTCAGAACAGTAAATTGGGGAGTGTTAGAACCACACCTGGGGGTTAAAAGCTCTGTTTCCCCATTGGCACCCTATCCCCTGCATAAGAAGTACATTACTTGGCCACTTCCCTGTGAGTTCCAGTCAGAAGTAGGGCACTATGTAGGGAATAGGGAACCATTTCAGACAAAGATGCTTAATCCAGAAGAATTGTCCAGTCAACACAAGGACCAGGTCATGAATTATACAGTAGACTTACACTCACCACCATGTTGTGTGTGTATGTGTGTGTGGGTGTGTGTGGGTGGGTGTGTGTGGGTGGGTGTGGGTGTGTGCTTTAGAAGTGTCAACGTAGTGTCACATGGGGGTCATAGTCGTCTAATAGTGATGTCATAGTAGTCTTACAATGGAGTTATAATAATGTCATAGTCGTCTAATAGTGATAGTCATAGTAGTCTTACAATGGTGTTATAATAATGTCATAGTCGTCATATAGTGATAGTCATAGTAGTCTTACAATGGTTTTATAATAATGTAATAGTTGTCTAATAGTGATAGTCATAGTAGTCTTACAATGGTGTTATAATAATGTCATAGTCGTCTAATAGTGATGTCATAGTAGTCTTACAATGGTGTTATAATAATGTAATAGTTGTCTAATAGTGATAGTCATAGTAGTCTTACAATGGTGTTATAATAATGTCATAGTTGTCTAATAGTGATAGTCATAGTAGTCTTACAATGGTGTTATAATAATGTCATAGTCGTCTAATAGTGGTAGTCATTGTAGTCTTACAATGGTGTTAAAATAATGTAATAGGGATTCCACTGTTGTCTCAGTGGTCCATAGTGGTTGTAATAATGCTGTCATATTTCTGGATGCTTGCATGGTTATAGGTTGGGTGTTACTTTGTTACAACTGCTCTACAAAAATCTTTAATAAGTTAATTTGTGAATAAGTGACGTTATAGTAAAGTCATACTGCTGTCATGGTGTCTTAGCTATGTCATATATATGTTTTAGGGGTGTTATAATAGTGTCACGATGTTGTCATAGTGGTTTTGTAGCGGTGTCATAGATATGTTGTAGTAGTGTTGTAGTGGTGTTGTAGTTTTATTCTGGTGTCATCTTTCTCAAAGCAGAGACATTCTCGGCTATGTTATATTTATGTCACCTAGTGTCTGTGTATAGTGAAAACACGGTATACATTGGTGTATATTTGTTTTATTTATAATTAGTTTTAGTTCCCTTGTCATTTCAACCTTGATTTAGATGATCTGTTATGATGTTGCAGACAGTGATTCCCCCCAACTTGCCTCTCACTTCCCTGCTAAATGCAATACTAAACTGGACTGACTCACAACACAGCTGCTGCCAATCCTTCTTTCATTATCATTTATAAGTTCAGCATAGAATTTGTTTATTGCAAAGAAATAAAGATTAATTTTACTAAAGCGCAAGGCTGTTTAACTTCTCTGTCATAGAACTGTTGTCATGACATCAAGTGTACAACGTCATTTTGAAACAAGACGTGAGAAGGTATGAAAAGCAAAGCAGTGTGTTTAAGAATTAACATACAGAAAAAAAAAGCTTCATAAGGGAGCTACAAAGTTGTGCAGTGCATTGCTGAACATGTAAAACCATTTACTGATGGGAAATATATCAGGGAGGCTTTTCTCAGTAGTAATATATCACATAGGCTTTCCTCAGTAGTAATATATCATGGAGGCTTGATGGATTGTCTAAGACACAATCATCTTAAACAAACTGTAGTGTTAATAAATGCTCTTGGGTTTAGTGTGGAGGTGAATGACGTTCTAAATCTAGCATTTGCTGCAAGATCTCAACAAATGCAACTGATCAAAAGAAAAACGTCCAAAAATCCAATCCATGTTTTCAAATAAATCCAAGCATGTTTTCAAATAAAATCCAGTACTAAGAATGTTTCTGAATTAAGTCCAGTACTAAGCATTTTTTGGAAACCAATCCAGTGCAAGCATGTTTCCGAATCAATCCAGGACGAAGCATGTTTCCGAAACAGATCTAGATTGGCATGTTAAAGCCACTAACATACAGTTGTGACAAAGCAGACTGACAACATGCCAATCGTCTGCATTAAGATATCGTCAGATCTACACTCATAGTGCCTTGAAATGAAATACCCAAAACAGGTTAAAATATTGAAGTACGCATTAAATGAAAACATCTATACATGCCTTTAGAAAGTCTGCTCTTCAGGATCTCAGAGGAGCCCATTCTCATGTGAAGCAGGTTACAGGCCTTGATACACTGGGGTGGCAATAAACTCACAGCAATTATTTGTTTTGGGTGGACTTTTTGATGTCTGCAACCTGACATTCCGGCTGGGGGAGGTCAAAGGAGCACTGCCCCTCAAACAGTCCATAGAGGCAGTGACTGGCCACAGATTGGTAGAACGGGTGGGATGCATGGTGAACTGGCGTTCACTGACATAGGTGATAGGCTGCCTGTTCTGATGTGTTTTAGTTAGGCTTTCACAGTCATAGGTCGTCTAGCTGTGGTGTCTTGATCTATGTAATGATTTACTTGTTTGCCTGTGTGCATGTATGTGTGCGTGTGTGCTCTTTCTCCCACTCTGTCTCTCAGGCACACATGCACACCATGTTAAAAAGGTTACTACAGCTTGTAGGTCTTGGCGAACCCTAACCCTAACCCTAACCATAACCCTAACCCTAACCCTAACGTTGCATATCGCCCCAACATGTGCTTAGCTGTAGTCATGATGGCTGCTAATGGTTCTCAGTCATTGACTTGACGTCCTGGAGGTTAATTGGCTGCCATTTTGGAAGGAATTAATCTACCATAAACAGAATGATCAAGGCCCGTCAGACAACTAGAATTATAGTAATCAGAAGCAGATCTCCTGTATGTTTGGGAGGAAGAGGGTTTGGTTGCAGAGGGATCATCACTACG
This sequence comes from Novumbra hubbsi, assembly GCA_016801125.1. Classification (NCBI taxonomy): domain Eukaryota; kingdom Metazoa; phylum Chordata; class Actinopteri; order Esociformes; family Umbridae; genus Novumbra; species Novumbra hubbsi. Next base: position 8,000 of record JACXGK010012485.1, on the reverse strand, counting down.
GACCGTCTGACGATGCCAGGCTGTCAATGTCTAGTTGTATTTTACCTTAGTAATTTAGATGTCGTGCTTATCCAGAGCGACTTACATTCACTGTGTACATATGGGGGGAAACAATAACAAACCACTATGATATGTTAGTTAACAATATGTTTTTAAGATATACATTTTTTTGTGTTATTGGGCAGGAAAGAGCACTGGGCTGCATTCAAATAGGTGCAGCAGCCTATACCACTACACCACCCTAGACCACCTTAAACCAGCCAATACTGCTAGACCTCCTTAAACCAGCATAGACTGTCAAACCACCCTAAACCAGCTACACCACCCTAGACCGCTAAACCACCCTAAACCAGCTACACCACCCTAGACCGCTAAACCACCCTAAACCAGCTACACCACCCTAGACCTCCAGACCATCCACTGTCCACATATCATGTAACATTTCCCATAACAGGGTATATATCAGCAAATACAGTTCTAGTTATTTCGGTGAATGAATAGGAAGTAACAGAGATAGATGTTTTACTAATACGATGAAAGATGAAAATGACAGAGACAGTGTTTGTGCTACAATGAATGAGAGTATGCACTAACAGGGACCTATGCTAGGCTACTACACCAGAGTACAAACTATAACTGCCTCATAGTCCCAGCAGCTGTTGCATTCTCAGGGACACAACAGTCCTCTAGTCAAAGGTTTCAAATGGAAAAGATATGGATGTGCCTTTGAGCAAGGTACTTAACCCTCATTGCTTTCAGTAAGTGGCTCTGGTTAAGAGCATCTGCTAAATGGCTTAAATGTAAACGTAAATGGTTTCAATGTGAAGCATATATCATTATGACGCTATTTAACACAGTAGTTGACTGGCTGTGGTTATGTGAGAGCAGAGCTTTTAAGGATGTAACAAAAAAAACATTTCCATTGAGTTACAGAATAGCCTTTAAAAGGGTGTTAAAACTGTGTTAGGATAGGCTCAAATGGTGTTTGGATGGTTATCATGGGGTTGTGACAGTGTTAGGATGGGTTATGACTGGGTGTGGATGGGTTGGGAAGAGATTAGGCAGGGTTAGAATTGGATTATGGTTAGGTTGAGGTTATGGTTAGTGTTAGGGTAAGGTTAGGCTAAGGTTAAGGTTAGGGTTAAAGTTAAGGTTAGGGTTAAAGTTAGGGTAAGATAAGGGTTAGGGTAAGGTTAGGGTAAGGTTAGGGTTAGGTAAGGGTTAAAGTTAGGGTAAGGTAAGGGAAATGGGGCCACATTGTTCTGCTCCCCAGAAGGAGAGAACAGGCGTGATGCACTAACGTCCCTCGTCACTGAGCCCATGACATCAGGGACGCGTTGTCCTGCTTCACTGAAACCACCAATGAAACTGTGAGAGGGTCCTCTCGTTTGGAACGCTGTTTGGGTAGGACACCACTTTGGACTGCTCTCTCTCTCTCTCTCTCTCTCTCTGCTCTACCTCTCTCTGAATCTGTCTCCCGTCTCCCCCTCTTTCGTTCTCTCTGCAGACAGAAGGCTGAGGTGTGAAACTATCAGGCTGTAAAATTAACCTGCTGGCAGAAAGACAGGCTGTTGTTTCAGCATTTCATGGGCCGCAGGTTGTCTTCTCTCTCTTCTCTCTCCGTTCCCCATCTCCCTTTCTCTTCTCTCTCCGTTCCCCATCTCCCCTTCTCTCTCTTCTCTCTCTGTTCCCCATCTCCCCTTCTCTCTCTTCTCTCTCCGTTCCTCATCTCCCCTTCTCTCTCTTCTCTCTCCGTTCCCCATCTCCCCTTCTCTCTCTTCTCTCTCTGTTCCCCATCTCCCCTTCTCTCTCTTCTCTCTCCGTTCCCCATCTCCCCTTCTCTCTCTTCTCTCTCCGTTCCCCATCTCCCTTTCTCTCTCTGTTCCCCAACTCCCTTTCTCTCACTTCTCTCTCTCTCCGTTCCCCATCTCCCTTTCTCTTTCTTTTCCCTCTCTCCGTTCCCCATCTCCCTTTCTTTCTCTTCTCCCTCTCTCCGTTCCCCATCTCCCTTTCTCTCTCTTCTTCTCTCTCTTCTCTCTCCGTTCCCCATGTCCCTTTCTTTCTCTTCCTGTCTCTCTGTTCCCAATTCCTCTCTCTCTCTCTTCTTCTCCCTCTCTCTCTGTTTCCTGTCTCTTTCTCTCTCTTTCTTTCTCTCTTCCTGATCGCTCATTTCCTCTCTCTCTTGCTCTTTGCTTCTCCCTTCCTCTCTGTCCTCTTTTTCCCTCCCTCTCTTCCTGTCTACCTGTCTATTTCTTCATGACATGGTTCAGCCACTCTCTAAGTTCTGCTGACTTTGGCCCTGGTCAGTGGGGCTGGAACTAATAATAAGCTGTTTAATTTACACAGACTGCTCTGTATGCAAAACCTGTACGTGAGTGTTTGTGCGTGCAGGCTGTTGTGTGTGTGTGTTTGTGCATGCAGGCTGTTGTGTGTGTGTGGTTTGTCCTATCTTGAGCAAAACGCCCAAAGTTCTGTTCTTGCTTTTAATTGACCCCAGTAGGACAATAACACAAAGTGGCGAGTGTCCTAAATTACACCAATTTCCCTGTGTAGTGCACTACTATGAGAGAAAGGAGAACAGCACATAAACTAATAGTAAATCTAACAGCCAGGAAGAAAAGGTTTGGCAGGGGCTTGGTGACGGCAGGAACCAGAGGAGAACATCCCCAGAGTAAACCGCAACTGACATTACATTTAGAAGATATTGGATGCTTTGTCAATGTTGTGATTACTTCAGTTAGATTGATTCTGCTGCGCTAACAGAGATTGCATATTGCAAACAAAATTAACGTGTTAGATTTGGCTTGATGGCCAGTGTAACCCTAACCTTAAGGATAAGAGTCTGATGGCCAGTGTAACCCTAACCTTAAGGATAAGTGTCTGATAGCCAGTGTAACCCTAATCTTAAGGATGAGAGTCTGGTGGCCAGTGTAACCCTAATCTTAAGGATGAGAGTCTGATGGCCAGTGTGACCCTAACCTTAAGGATGAGAGTCTGATAGCCAGTGTTACCCTAACCTTATGGATGAGAGTCTGATGGCCAAAGTAACCCTATCCTTAAGGATGAGAGTCTGATGGCCAGTGCAACACTAACCCTAAGGAGGAGAGTCTGATGGCCAGAATAACCCTGATCTTGTTTTGGGGTATACTGAGAAGTCTGCCGATGTGCCCATGACCAAGGCACTTCACCCTAATTCGTCCCATAAGGTCCTCCCATAAGATGAGCGTGCCTGCTGAATGACCAAACTGCTAAATAAAAAACATTTCAGTGAAGAGAAGATGAGAGCCCATTTCGTTTTTTATCAGGTTTGCAGCTGCTGCAGATGCATGCATGTTTAGCTCAACGAAGACACAGAATTACATTTGTACCTGTTAATAAATTAGCAGATGCTCTTGATCAGCTTGCTGTTAGTGCCCCCCCCACCCACCGACACACACACCAACGCAAACATTTACCCAGGTGAATTCCAGGTGCATCTCGCCTTCTGAATCCTAATTTCTTTATTTACAGCAGCAGCCTACAAATTCAGTTTCCAGTATCTTCAGTCAATTTGCTCGCAGAATAATGGACATATAGAATGATTCAGAGCTCCCATTCAAACTCTGGACTAGAGTTCCAGAAAGCACTGACTTCAATTTTCCTTTAAAGATTGACTCAGCAAAAGAGCGTTGCCATGGCAGATATTGAGATGAGACCGGGCCCTAATGTGGTTGTTTACGGGGCTTTGCATGTGCACTGGTCATCTTCAAGCCGCCATCGTGACGTCCGCTCTGGCCTAAACAGAGGCAGAGTGTTGCATCATGGTTCATGGTTTTGGGACATTTACCCACTTCTTTCTGCATATACAATTTTATTTTTTATTCAGCTTTTTGATATTACTGTATAACACTGTAAAGCACTGTTTTTCACCAATTCTCTGACATTTGTCACCATGGTTGATTATACATCAGTGTGTAGGCCTCCACAAGACAATAATAATTAAATCCTTAATGCAATGGAGGGGCAGGTAATGGACTTCCGGCCAGCAGAGGGCCACCCAAAAAAGCCAAACCTTTACAAATAAAAACAGCATTTTGTACAGTTTAAAAGTATCATGAATTCCCAGAAGATACCGCCTGGCGTTTACAGTATAATAATATCTGCCGTTTATTGTGCTACGTGCCTGGATACAGTTATTATCCGTGGTATATCAGCTATCTACCACATTGCTTTTAATAATCAGTTATTATTATCAAAGTACACTCTCTAAGGTGCACTTTCCTTAATATGACAAAGAAACATTTTAAGGGGCCCCTTATATTTTCTTCCAACATCTGGTTCTCATCTTACTGCTACAAGTCCTAGGATCATATAGACATAAGATAAATAACAATATATATGAGCCTGGGGCCAAATGGGGAACTAGGTATTACTGAGGTTGACCCAATATGACCCAACCACATGTTCCCCCAACTCTGTATAACATGTACACAAACCAACATATTTAACACATATTTAATGAAACCAAATTTAGGCCATTAGAATATATTTTTGCATAATGAACATGCAATATATATGATGTATACATCTTTCGCAGTGTACAGCCTGGCGTTTTCTAGATCAGAAAGGGACTTAGGTGCTAGGCATTGCCATGGGCAGGCATTTTAAAAACCCTCCATGTTGAGCTTTCTTTCTCCATACATGTTAACGCTAGAGCCACATGTTAACGCTAGAGCCACCTGTTGACGCTAGAGCCACCTGTTAACGCTAGAGCCACCTGTTAACGCTAGAGCCACCTGTTAACGCTAGAGCCACATGTTAACGCTAGAGCCACCTGTTAACGCTAGAGCCACATGTTAAAGCTAGAGCCACCTGTTAAAGCTAGAGCCAACTTTTAACGCTAGAGCCACATGTCACCCAGCTAACCCTACGACTGTAGTGTTTTAGGACAGTGTTTTTCAAAGTCTTATGTGAGAGTACTGCTGGGAATGATAGGTAAACTGTGTATTTGACACTTTCATGCCATTTGGGTTGCGATGGTTTGTCATTTAAAAAATGTGGGTCGCAGAATTTTTTTGGTTGAAAACCATTGTTCTAGGCAACTGGTTTCTGTGTTGATAACATTAGGTAATTTGAATAGTTACTAGTTACAGATCGTTCAAAATGAGTCCACTATTTTAAACACATTAGTCATGAAGGACGCTTTAAGAAAAAGGAACGCCCATTTCCTATCAGAGTTGGGGAGTAACGATTACAAACCAACGGTAGGCCAACTGTAATGTGTTACGTTACCATCCTAAATAATCATGTAATCGGATACTTTTGAAAAAAAATCATGATTACTTCTTGGATTACTTCAATTTAAAAATAATAGGTGGGAAATATAGTTATGACACCTTGCATGTTGGATTTCTTTATTAAATGTTGTAAAAACACCGTTATTTGAAACCAGATTATAGTTGCGCGCCTCTGTTGTGTGCGAGACCATCATGCGCGCAAAAATGCACGCATAACCCGGTTAGTCACAGATGAAGCGCTTGTTTAATTTTCTTTTGCTGATGAAAATGTCTACGATAAAAGGTTTTATTAGCCGCGGTTAACATGGCGTTGCCTTCAGGATACAACATTACGTTTAATGCAGCCACCTAGACCACTTACAGGTAGGCCATGTGATACTGCTTGCTCTGGAAAGTTAGATAATCGGTTATCATTGGCTGCTGGCAACATTGACTTTAAGTTAAGAGTGCAGGCGTAAATCACAGTTTATTTCTGTAATATGCGTTGTGAAAAAACATCGCTGATCCTAATATGTAAAACGTATTTGCGTGCGGGTATTCACGATTGCAAACGTGCATTTGGGTCCCTGGTGTTTTTGCGACGTTTTGACAACGTGGGTGGTTGTGGAACAAAACATTAGACTACTACAAATTTAGTAAACGGGCAAAAAGTTACGGATATCTGGATTTTTATACAGAAATGCAAATACCCTTTTTGAAAATGTCAATTTCCTATACAACAATGTTTCAGTTCTTGTTCAACAATGTTTTTAAGCAATCAAAAACATAAAACACAAATACCAGAATAGGCTAACACATTTTGGGTTATGTCCAAATAAAAAATATGCTGGAAGGATTCAAGGATCAATTGGAATGACATATCTGACACACATTTAGTGTGTAATTTATAAATGTAGCCCAGTCAAATTAAAGTAGAAAGAAATGGTTTAGAAACCCTTTCCAAATGTTGTACATAACCGAGTGATCTCCAGCCTTGTCCTCAACAACACTCACCTGTGTTAATGAGTGGATCACTGACATGAAGTCAGCTGGTTCTTTTGTGGCAGGGCTGAAATGCAGTGGAAATATTTTTGGGGAATTAAGTGCATATTCATGGCAAAGAGGGACTTTGTAATTAATTGCAATTCATCTGATCACAACTTGCATTATCAAACTCAACGCACTGATCATCATCCCGACGTTTCATCGGCTAGTCTCATGGAGTCCTTTCCCCCCCTATCTGCCCCAAAGACACCCAGTTCCCAGCTGAAGGGCCCTTCAGTTGGGGCGAATCAAGACAGCCGTTAATGACCGCAGGTGAACCAAATCATCTCTACCTTGTTCTCCCTTCTGGCCGGGTTCCCTCTGGGTGCTCCAGTCCCCAGGATGCTCACACACCCTTTCATATGAAGGAGCAACTTGCTCGTTATTGAATGTTGTTAGTAAGACCTATTAATGATCTGCATAGAGACCAGTGAAATTAGCAATGATCTACAGGTTCCAGCTGGCCTAATCATGCCACCCACTCAAGCACATCATTACACACACACACACACACACACCCACACACACACACTTTGATGCTGTTGGTTTTGCTCATTATCTGTCAAAGCTGATTAGAATTCATCTAGCTGGGCCATAATCATAGTCCTGTGCTACACTTATTTAGCTAGGCCATGATCATAGTCCTGGGCTATATTTATCTAGCTGGCCATAATCATAGTCCTGGGCAACACTGTTCTAGCTGGCCCCTGAATATAGTCCTGGGCTATATTCATCTAGCTGGCCATAATCATAGTCCTGTGCTACACTGATCTAGCTGGGCCCTGAATATAGTCCTGGGCTTCACTCATCTTATAAACCCTAATCATAGTCCTGGGCTTCACTCATCTTATAAACCCTAATCATAGTCCTGGGCTTCACTCATCTTATAAACCCTAATTATAGTCCTGGGCTTCTCTCATCTGTTGGTCCCTAATCATAGTCCTGGGTTACACTCATCTGGCTGGGCCTTGTTATTTGTGGGGGTATACTTCTGTACCTTGTAATATTCTCCTTGTTTGTGTGTAAGTATGAGGAGGTGAGCGTGAACACACCTGGCAACCCCCATACTACTGTGCATTTACCAGAGCTTAACACACCTGGCAACCCCCATACTACTGTGCATTTACCAGAGCTTAATACCCATCACATATTTTATTCATCACACAGCCAGAAAACAGAAAGTGGGAGACATTGTGAGAGAGGGACAGATGGAGAAATGGATGTAGAGAGATGAGAAATAGATGAAGAGATAAAGAGGGAGAGACGGGGAAATGGATAAAGAGAGATGAGAAATAGATGAGGAGATACAGAGGGAGAGGTGGAGAAATAGACGTAGAGAGTGAGAGGACAAGAGAGATGTGAAAAAAGGGAGATTGAAAAGGAGACATAGTAAGAAAGAGAGAAATAAACAGAGAGACATTGAGAAAGAGTGAGATGGAAAATGATACGTGGAGAGAGAGAGTGGCTGAGTGGGCTGAGTGGCTATTAGTTGATCCTCACAGCAGTCATAAATCACAGAGCATTGTGCCACTCTGCCTGGCCACCACACCGACACAGGGCAAACACCTCACGTAACACAGGGCCAACACCATGCCTTAACACAGGGCCAACACCTCACGTAACACAGGGCCAACACCATGCCTTAACACAGGGCAAACACCTCACGTAACACAGGGCCAACACCATGCCTTAACACAGGGC
>JACXGK010012483.1:0-14254 GCA_016801125.1 Novumbra hubbsi | reverse complement strand
GTCTACCTCTGAGCTTCCCTACACCGGCCCACTGTCCAAAACAAGTTTTCCCAAGTCACGCGTTTGGATCCCAACCATTGCTCTGTTCACCCGGAATCCTTACATTAGTAACTCTATTCATGCCCTGTTAGAGATCATCAGTGGATTTGGGAAGATAGCTGGGTACAAGATCCATAATTCAAAAAGCATGCTAATGTTGGTAAATGAGAGGGATAGACACCAGCCCAACTATAGTGCAACCATATTTCACCCAACTGAATGCTTTACTTATCTGGGCATACAAATTGTACCAAAACTCAAGAATATTGTTTCTGCAAACAATGACCCTCTCTTGGAAGTTATTTCTAACCCTATCATAGATCATCTTTACCCAAATCACAGATTGGACACATGAAAATTAATGTTTTGCCCAAACCTAACTATTTCTGAATATTCCCCTGCCTCCTCCAAAACACTTTTTCCAAACAGTTAACTAGATGTTCACTAATTTCATCTGTAATAACAGACGTCCTAGACTCCTAGCCTAACACTTCTATGTTTGCCATACCATAGAGGAGGACTTCAGTGTCCTAATTTAAAGTGGTATTATTGGGCACATGACATCCTCAGATTCTAGGAATGATGGTTTGAGAAAGAATAACTGGGTGACAAAAACCACGTTCTCCCCAAGAAACATATTATCTAAATAAATATTTAATTTGGCACCAAGACATCAGATAATATTTTTGTGTATTGCATGAAAAAGCACAAGCAGGAAGCTAGTGGTTTCCCAGCCCCGCTGGTTGACAGTGCTGATAAAAACAGTTTATTTGTGAATATTATGAAAAGGAGGGGTACCACTTGACATTGCTGAAAACTGTGCTAGGGAAAATTGACAATGAACAGTCTTTGGAGTAAGATGGGTGAGAGAATTTACATGAGCACAATGTTACAGTTGTTCACAATCGCTATGACAGTTTGTTCAGTACTGTTAACACATTTCCTAAACTCATAACACAGTTAGCACAACATCCGCCTCTGTAGGCTATACAGTTAACACATTTATTGTTGCAAAATGCATACAGTTAACACACATTTACTGTCTTTCACAATTGCTAAAATACATTTCCTAAAACCTTCACCCATTTTCTCAAAACTCTAAACACAAAACCCCAGACTCTTCTGTCAAAATCAAAAACTCGCCTCAAAACCATTTACTTTTTTCTCGAAATCACACAAAGCTTTCAGATCGAAAACCTAGCCAGTCAAAATATAAACACCTCTGAGCATTCATTAGACACTACATGAAAAACAGATTTTGCAATGCAAAAGTATAACACAGTTTGTTCATTGAAAATATTGAATACTGTAAAAACAGCAAGTAATTCAGGATTGAATGTATGTATACAAGCAAGTGGCATAAAAATACAGTAGTCCATTATGCAAAAGCCAAATTCTGTGTCTCTATGTGCATGTGTGTTTGTGTGTGCATGCGGAATAATATGTGTTTGTCTGTCAGTCAGGGTCTGTGGTACACGTCTGTATTTGTGTGAAAGGGTGTGTGTGTGTGTGCGTGTGTGTGTGTGTGTATATTTCAGCCATCCAGCTCAGTGACGTCCCAGATTAAGTTGACAGTTACAGTTTTTTACGATTGCTTACACACTAAAATTAAACCTTTCCCACAATTAGCAAAACCTTACACTCAAGGAGCAAAACACAAAGCAAGATTTGCACAACTGTAAGCACATTGTCAGCTCCATACTATTTGCAAAACATTGCACACAGTGATTTGCAAAACACTAAACACACTTGTACACATCAGACACAGAAGTATATCATGATGTCACTTCTGTAAGGATTGTGCGTGAACAGAGCGATGGTAAGGATCCAAACGCACGACTTGGGGGAAACAACTCCTGAAGAGAATCGATGTAATGATCCTTAGTGGTAACCGAGTAGTTGGAGGTTGAACTCGAATTACCGATGAGAGTAAACGTCAAGGAGTGTAGGAGCAGGTATATATATGTATATAGATATATATATATATATCATTATATATATAGATCGTGAGCGAACAAAGGCTGGAAGGCCAAAAGCTGCGTTGAAACGCAGGAGTCAAGAACTAATACAAGCCGTGAAAACACTAGCTTAGTATTTTGTTTGAACTGACACTAGGCAACGGGAAACGGGTGACTAAGTATGGACAGTGATCAGTGTGATGAGGGACATGTGTGTGCAGGTGGCCAGGTGCTTGATGAACGGCGTGATTTGGGACAGGGCACATCGCTCACAGGCCACCAGAGGGCGCGATCGGACCAGAAACAGTCAGGTAGGGTGGAACCCTGACAACTTCCTTGCAATTCCAAAGCACTGACTGTCAAATGACCACACCTATGAGCCAATCTGTTAAACACAGCCATCAGGTGCACAAACACATGATAGCTAAACTGTAGACACACCAATCAGGTTTAAGCACTATAAAAATGCAGCAGGTATGTTCACCTCGCGTCAACCAAAATGGAAGGAGTCAGAAGTAGAGTGAGGAGGAGGAGGAGGAGGAGCATATATAACATGCACCATATCAGCACTTGTAAGACCGCTTCCTGTGACATTGTACAGTAAGTTACATGTGTTATTCTCTACATGGGATTGAGGGTCGGGACCGACAAGGAGGAAGGGGGCCCATATTCACGCAAGAACAAGAGAGAGAGATAATAAACATGGTTTTGGCCAATAATGCTATCAGGCTCAGAGAACTGCGCACAAACATTATCGGTGACCATGCCATTTTCAATAATGTCCATCAGGTCTCTCAGTCAACACTGGCACGCATCCTAAAAAGACATCAGGTTCAAATGAAACAACTTTATAGAGTGCCTTTTGTGTGGGATTCAGAGAGGGTCAAACGGCTGCGGCATGAGTATGTGGAGGTTTGTATTGTTCACTTTAGCACTGTGATGTGTCATACTGCACACATGACTGTTTTACATTGACTGTATACTAGACCTATCCTGAACTACACAATCTTGTCTTTTGCTGTATTTCAGAGAGATTTGCAGATGGATGCTGAGGAAATCCTGCATGAATTCATTAATATTGATGAGGCAGGGTTCAACCTCACAAAAGCCAGAAGGAGAGGCAGAAATATCATTGGCCACAGGGCTATAATCACTGTCCCAGGGCAACGTGGGGTAACATCACCCTTTGTGCTGCCATTTCACAGGATGGGGTTCTCCTCCGTCATGCCCAAATGGGCCCTTACAACACACCTCACATTCTTTCATTTGTGGACCGATTGCACCACATCGTCACAGTAGGTAATGAAATGCACCAGATACAATACACTGTCATCTGGGACAATGTGTCATTCCACCGCTCTGCTTTGGTCCATAACTGGTTTCAACACCATTCACAGTTGACCGTACTATACCTTCCAGAGTTTTTCTCTGCATGGCGATAAAAAGTTTACGATCTCCAGCACCAGGCCCAGGTACCCCTCATTCAGGCCATGGAAGATCTCCAGGCCCAGGCCCAGGTACCCCTCATTCAGGCCATGGAAGATCTCCAGGCCCAGGCCCAGGTACCCCTCATTCAGGCCATGGAGGATCTCCAGCACCAGGCCCAGGTAGTGTTTTGACAAACCGGGCCCTGTTTTCAAAATTGTGCTTAAGCAATCGAAAAAAAACTGTAAAAGCCCAATGACCAAAGAAAAATAACTGAAAATCACATTACAAAATACCCCCATAAATTTACCAACTACATAATCAAAGTCAATAGGAGATTAATTCTTCCTGCTCTGCCTCCGACCTGTGCCACCTGTGTACTTCCAGAGTTATATTCTGTACAATTGGTTTGATCACATCACTCGAAACAAGTGTGAACTATTTTGATCTAATTGGTTGACTAATTAGTTATTAGATGAAACCCCGCCCTCTGGTCCTCCCTGTCTGTCTCCTTATAGGTTACCCAGAAAGGCCCCTCCCTCTGGTCCTCCCTGTCTGTCTCCTTATAGGTGGGTCCTGCAGTCTCTCCTCTCCACACACTCCAACCTCCTCATCTCTCATCTTTTCAGTAAGGGTTGTTCACATCACACACTGACAACATGCTGGGGAAACTCTGCACTCTCATCACTGCTCTAACATGTAAGTAGGTTGACATACTGGAGGATTTACATTATGTTTTATTAATAATTAGTGTGTCTGTTTCTAATTACTACATGTCATCTTATTTCCCAAGCCTCCTACTGTGACAGTGAAAAAAAGGAGAGATGATCACTATGGATTGTAACCTGGGGAATGTTGCTAACTTTGCTGATTGGTATAAACAGGTTCCAGGAGGAGTTCCTCAGCATGTTTTATATTGATTTCATAATTGGAAGCTTGAAGAAACCAAATACGGTTCTGGTTTCTCCTCTCCTTAATTCACATAAAATTCTCATTCTACATCCGATTATCGTTTGATTATTATTAATGTGGAGGAGTCAGACTCAGCAGTGTATTACTGTAATACATGGGACAACTCTGTCTCAGAATATGACGACTGGGACCTGCCTGATGATGATCTAGGCAGGGGTGTCGGGGGATGGAGAAATCCACATCTCACCCTGGGTTTATGGGTCACCTTGGCACCCAGCACAGCTGCACAGGGCCCCACCAAAATGTTTGAGAGGGGGGCTAACGGGGTCCCCTGGGGTGACATTTCTGGTACCTGAGGGGGGTCCCGGTCGTCTAGGGTCATGTACTAGTCTACTCCAGGCACCTTTCCCCCCAGTCTCCCCGGTGGGGATGCAGGCTGGCCAGGCACCCTTCCCCCCAGTCTCCCCGGTGGGGATGCAGGCTGGCCAGGCACTCCACGACGTGCAGTCCCTCCAGCACCGGCTCCGCGACTGGCCATAGTCCCAGCGCCAGATCAGCGGTCACCGCTGAAAGCTGTAGTTCCAGAACACAGATAAAGCACTGGGTGTTAAGATGCTTCGAGGTATCTTATAAAGCCCGGAGGCAGTTAAGGCCACACCCCCAGATATATCTGGATAAGGACACTCGAGGTCTGGCCTTAATTGCCTCCCTGGCTATTACATTCAATTGAGAAATCAGCTCAGGCGTTCATTCAGATGGTCAAAACTGGATATTTCAGCAGTTGACAAATCTTCACAAGTCACTATCCAGTAAGAAGGTACAATATGAAGGATGAACTTCCCATTTGCTCATCCAATAACAAATCCACTGCAATGCTTTCTCCAGCTTGTCAACAAAAACTCAATGAGTCAGATACTGTATATGAGACCAGGTTGGATCATCATAGAGGCTGGCTGAGAGATGTTTACATTGCACACCGATTTTTTTAAATAAAAAACGAAATAACTAATTGTCTTCACGGTAAACACAAGGATGAATTATGTTATTCAGTACAAATAACATCCTATTGAAGATTTACTGAACCTAAAAAAACATAATAATTATACATTTTGTCCCAAAACATTTCCTGAGAAAGAGATGGCAGCTACTGGCGGTGTGCCCATTTAGTGTTAGCATTAGCATGTCTCCAGGGTGACGTGTCACATTGTTTATGCTAGCATGTGTATCAGATTGGTGTCCATGCCTTGTCAACCGTCACAGGTAGGTGAAGCATGTCACGGGACGTTTTCAATTGCTAATGAGGCCATGTTTTTGATTGTGGTACGTGCTGTATACATTTTGTGATAAATGTCAGTCAGTTATTACAGTTTTCCATTTCTAACATGCCCTCTAAAGACGGTTTGTTGGCTTTTACCGTTACCCCCTTTTTCTGACCCTATTTGTTGTTACAAAGGTAATAAAGGTAATAAATGTTGTTTTGTTACCTAGGGAGTTGATAGACTACCATACATATTTCTGTTCTACTGTTATTAGCAACCACTGATGTTCCTTTTGAATTACTTGAAACAGAACTGGCGAAAATATAAGTCAGTGTCCCTAATGGCATCTAGATCACTATAGCCCTTGGTCAAAGCTCCTGCATTACATTGGGAACAAGGTTTCATATAGGACTCAGTCTGTGTGTTTTTACTTGGTCTTAACATTGGCAGATGCATATTCTCACAGAATGCTTTCTGCATTATGATGTCATTATAGGACATTCTACAGCAATGTTAACTCCCATTAAAGTACAACTGAGGGGACATGAAATAGAATGTTTGCATCATAATGGGCAGGGCTATAAAAAGGCCAAACAACTGTCTTGTCTTTTATTTTCACTCGACCCTACAGCCAATTACTTTCTAGATAACCTGCCAAGACAGTAGCTTGCCATTTAATAGAGATAGTTCTTGAAGATACTCCAGTCACCGGACCATGCCCAACACACCTGCCCCCAGACCCACTCTGGATGCTGCACCCAAGAAGGCCAGGACGTCCCTCTGTGCAAGAATGAAGAACTACTTTAGAAAGAAGTGCCAGAACAAGGTGGATGTGCTCCCATCTGCAGAGAGCCCCATCATGGATCTCCCACCGGCCGAAATAATAACATGGGTGACCATCAGGCACGGGTCAGGACGCTTCCGTGTTATCATGGTGCACCCCTGCCCAACCCAGGACATGGATAACCAGATCAGGGCCCTATCAGGACTCTCAAACAAGTCCCTCGCCAGCATCCCAGAGGAGACTCTACAGGAGATGATTGATGAGGTGTCCGGGGGTGTTAAGCACCAACGAGCCAAGAAGTCCTTCTGGAAACATCTGCAGAGCCCCTTCAAGAGGACGAACGGTCCCACCGTGGACAAAGATGTAGAACAGACCAATGAATGCCTTGGTTTCCTGAGATTGTTCTGGAAATCAATGCCGTTCTAGTCAGTTTACCAGTAGGAGAGGGGAGGAGGGCAGAAGGAGTAGTGGATGGAGGAGGAGTGGAGGACAGAGAAGAGGAGGGAAGGAGGGCAGAAGGAGTAGAGGAGAAGAGAAGGACAGAGAAGAGGAGAGACCTTTGACTGATCTGAGGGGGAGATGCCCTCTTTTAGGAGGGACTGCCAGAAAACCCCACGAGGCAGAAAGAAGGGTTTAGACATTGCCTGAACTTAGAGAGGAAAGTTCTCTTGCTGCTCCACAGGTTTTGGTGATTTCCAAATAGGAGCCAGGATGAGCATAAGAGCAGGTTAATATGGTGGAACTTGGGCTGGCTAAACACCAGGTGGGCCACGGTTTTCTGGAGGAGTTCAACCTGACCACCATAATGAATGGACATGAAGGGAACCTGACCACCATAATGAAGGGACATGAAGGGTACCTGACCACCATAATGAAGGGACATGAAGGGTACCTGACCACCATAATGAATGGACATGAAGGGAACCTGACCACCATAATGAAGGGACATGAAGTGTACCTGACCACCATAATGAAGGGACATGAAGGGAACCTGACCACTATAATGAATGGACATATAGGGGACCTGACCACCATAATGAAGGGATTACTCAAATATTATTATATTATGTTGAATCAATCAATGAAGAAAGTCTTCAGAAACACGTAACATGTCAGCACCATGTGATTTAACTACACTACAGTCTACAGGTGTTTGATTGTAGTTAATGTGAAGTAGAGACGTTTCAGTTGAATAGTTGGATGTCAGAGAGTGTGGGCCCAAAAACACACATGACAGGAAAGGCATTTTTTAAATGTCCAGGCCTGTGCTTTTATCCATGTGTGACTGTTAATCTGTGGCCCAGAGTCAGTGTCTCCATATTATTTTCTTTTTCTCAGAATTCAGATCTGGACCATGGAGAGTTATTCAGTGACAGGTGGATCACATAGTCTTAAGGGAAGGCCAGTATGTCAGCTGTTTGTGTGCAATATGTGCCTATATGCATCTAAATAAAATATTTACCAACTGATGGTTTTAGGAAAACATGTTACACCTTTGTATTAGTGAAGCATTTCTAGTTCATTCAATAATTCAAATAATCATTATATCAACACTGGTGATTTGAGTTATATACATATGTATTTACCCTAATATATATTAGGTATACAGTGCCATAAATAACTTCATCAAAATGTTTTAAAAATCTTGCCTAGGGATATCTCATGGAAATACATATTGGTCAAGGGTGTATTTCTGGGTTGTGGTGATTCTATCAATCTTCTATGTTCGAAAAGTGTCTGGCTGTTCTCTTAGAAGTTAGAAATAGAAGCAACAGGATTTTGGTTCAATACTTTCATCAAGTTAGACGTGTTTCCAATGTTGGGTTAATTTATGTCATCTTTATTTTGGGGAGTTAGGAGACTCGTGTTTTTTTCGAATCACAATCGCAGTAGATTTCCCATTTTCTGATTCTATCAGTCTGATATGTTTGACAAGTGTCTGGCTGTTCTGTTATACGTCTTGTTAAGTAATGTGAGAAAGTCCCAGTAGTCACGATTACTTCCTGGTCCATGGAGTTATAACGCTTTTGACACGCTCTGTGTCTAGCTCCGCTACTTCGCGGGCTTGCCACAGCTTCATTGTCATGGCGACGTGTCTGGGTGTTTCTTTAATCCCAAGGGAGACCTCGCCGGGTCGTCTCGTTCTCCCTCATCAGACTGTAGGAAACGAGACTGTGTATAACGGTGTGCGCTCTGTTTGTTTAGAGACAACTTCAGAGCAATCTGTATTGAATTACGACACGCCTAGTGCCTATGGGTTGTTAGCTCGTTACTCCTGCACGTTGGGATCAAACTTGGAATCAATAGGCCTACTTTAAAACCAGCAGAACTGACAGATTGTAAAAACATGAATATCCTGCGAGCGGGTTACGTGAATAGACAGTCCAGCAATTTTTCCAGCGTTTATGAACTTGCACAACTTTTAGATATTAGTGATTATTCAAGAATAATTAGTCAGACTAATTAAATGGATCCAATTAATATTATTATCTCCACGTCTGGAACAACACTGATATCGGTCTATAGCATATGTATTATTAAGCTGTGAACCAAAACTGAAAAGTAAAATGTGTCTCTCCGCATGTTTTCGCCTCGCGTTGTTGTTACATTTTCATTGGTCTGGTGGGAGTTCCATGTCCGTTAACATCTTAGAACAGAACCAACAGTCTCCTGATCAACGATTGACGTTTAGAATCCCACTGATAATGCAGGACCGTGTTCGGTGACTGATGACATTATCGATATGGAAAGCAACGAAGAACTACTGGAGATTGGTGCCCCTTGGCCCTCCGTGAAATCAATACCTAACACTGGAATCCTTCTCTACTTACAATTAGCCTGTTTTTACATCAACTGTTGTCCTTCTGGACTAAAGGATGTAAGTACTCTACACTTATTTAAACATGATAGAAGCCATTTGCTGGTCTGTGAATCGTCCTAGTCCTTAACATTTCCTCTGCCAACAGATGAGATTGAGACACACTGAGAATGACCTCAAGAAACATTACTGTGGGGATCCCAGCGACAGTAGTACCACCAACACTGAACCCACTTGTGAGTCACCCAACCACAGTTGAAAGACCAAATAAGTCTACATGTCATAATTAGAAGCTGAGGCTAGAAGCATGTTGGGGTGTGCAACAAAGTGTATCGATATGTTAATCAAATCATGTCCTTTGTGGCAGATGTGAAGAATGAGAAAAAAACGAATCAGTGCAATGAGAAGAGGGATGCAGCCTTGGTAAGTTAGTATAGAGTCCAGGTTTACTAGGATGTATTTATAAAGTAATATAGTAATGTTATTCAGGGAAATCTTTTGAACACATGTTTTACAGTATAATCTTCGTAAGTTATAAAACGTATAAAATAATTTATAACGGTTTAGTTGTTTGTTGACTCTTGCACTTCCTAAAAATGCTTTTCTACAGATCCGATCAAAACTTTCAGAAGAGGAGAACAGGTTTTTAAATCTTAAACTCCAAGCTGCCAAGGAAACCAATAAGCAGACTCTTACCAAATAGTAAGTTGATAATATTATGTGATTCCATCTTGATGATGTTAGCATGTGGTGAAATTCACATCCCTCACAGAACGAAAACAGGCAATATACAGTTTTAAACTATGTTTTGTGGTGGTGTTTGTGCTTGATATAAATGGAAACTGGAAACTCACAAAATCAAATGGGTAATTCTGGGAAACTAAAACTCAGGTGAAAAACTCTTGGAAAAATGAAATATATTCAAGTGATGCAATATTTTCACATTGTATTTGTTTGAACAGTTGTGTATATGTGTGTGTGTGCGTGTGTGTGTGTGTAAGGTATGACGTGTAAATTGTGTTTGGCACAGCTCTGAGCATCTGAAGATAATGGAAGAGCAACTTCAATATCAACAACTGAGGACCCGTTGGGCTGAATATACGCTGGCTATGGAGAAGAAGGAGGTGCTGGTACTCCGCCAGATGTGAGAACAACAGTTAGTTAATTCCTGTTACAGTTTTGACTTTGAAAGATGTGCTTAAGCGGCTACATCATGTACATGGGAAAACATTAACACTGGACCTACTGTTACTTAGTTTATAACGTCCCTTTTATTCTGTATACTTGAGTGCTTAGTTAGGATCTGTTCTCATACAGATGTTGAGGATAGTCATCTAAATACTGTGACTTGCTAGGATATTTAAACTGACCAACCCGGCCAAGGACGTCTCCCCAAACAAGAAGCCCTCTGAGACCCCAAACTCACTCCCGAGTACCTTCAAGGCCTTGTCCTCCCAGGACCTGTGTGGTATGAACATGTCATTGACAGTAAGTGTTACTTGTGTGGAATTCTTTATTAAAAATGTTCTGTGTTCTGTGTTATATAATAAACAAACCGTGGCTGATGCCTTTGGGGAGTAGACTCGTGAATAGCAAGGCTGGGGGTTAATATGTTATGTAGCACATTCCAGACGTAGGACCATAAGTCAAGAGATTTAGGCAAGGCCCCTGTGTATGCAAAGATGTGTGTGGCTTCTAGCTTGACACCCACACACTTAAACTGACCATAAACCTAAGAAGAGGAGGAGGTGACACAAGCCAGCAGAGGTGTCCTGTAGACTTCCTGGCGACAGACTCAACGGCGCCTTCCTTATCTACTTCAGAGAAGACCAACAGATGGCCCACACCCAGGGTTGGGGGCTGCAAGACGGGACACGCCCAACCAGGAAGCGCACATAGCAAACTTCTATGCATTGACTGAGGGGGAGGGGCTACATAATACTGTGTCCGGTGTGAACGGACTTCCGATCTTCTTGGCTATACTGTGAGATAGATCTCAGGATATATATTCGTAATAAAGGTGTATAATTTGGAAAGACCTAACAGTGTGGACATTCTCTGATTCGCAACCCGGGAAACATTTGGTTTCAACACTTGAGAAAACGAAATAGAGTAAACATAACTCCGAATTACTCACCTCTAAGAAAAATAATATTTCTTATTTCCTTCATTTGTGCTTTCATGCGGTCTGTTAAAAGTCTGGTACCCGCTAGGTAGCTTAAGGAGGGGGAGGGTTCGCAGCTCTGGCTGAGGCAATGAAAATTGGTAAAAGTAGATACGCTGGTGTCTTAAAAGGACATTATACTGTAGGCCTATAACACTACTTGGGAAAGTCACATGGATTTCTGACATTGAACGGACCCATTTCTCAGTCATCGCCATGTATTTAGTAGCGTCAAAGACAACGCGCATACTTCCAATCACTTACGTTATAACTTAATATTTACCAACAGTGAAGTTGGCATATTTGATAACTTGCAGTAACGCTAAACACTGTTCATCTGCTACAGCAACTTCTTCATTAATTGTTTAACTAACAATAATTAAACAGGTCTTACCTCGTGATTAAACGAGGTCCCTGAAATATGTGGTAGATGATGAGATATGTCCATCTGGCGCAAATTACCTTGGGAAGTGTAAGGTGATTAAAACCAAAAGACAAGGAGAAAAATGTACCAATTTTCTGCATCTTTGACTTGCTGAAAATACTATTCAATTCTACTCAGTGATTCCTTGCTGATTTTATTCAAGCAAAACTTAGTAAAATGCAATTAACAAATCATACCAATGTTTTGAATTCAGCTCAATGTGATTCCAAATCACAGTCTTTCTTTTTATGTATAGGTTACCATTATCTGTAATATAAATTAACCCCAGTTTCAGTTTTTACAGTGCAGGTGAACACAAACTAAGAAACATATGCAGCAGGAAGGCTCACAGCGTGACTTGAGCAGGCTCAGATGGCAGGTTTGGTATTAGGATGTTAAGGGGGAATCAGGTGGACATACTGGTGATGGGTAGAAATGAACAATTCCAAGGCCATTGTTGAGAGATCATATCAGATGCAGTAAAATGTACCACAAATGAACATGCAGCATTACACAATAAAATGTGTGAAATTAAATGCTTTTTTAGTGTAGAGTAGATAATGCTATTACTTTGACTGTTCTTCCTATATTATCAGAAAAACATTTGGGGAGAAATACAACAGGCCTATCATGCAACATTGAAGGGGAAAATGTTTCAATACCTCTGATTGGCTTATACAGGTGAAGGGAGGGGTCTACCTGTGCGACGTTATAAAGGTGTCTGTTTGTGACGTAACTGTCTGTCATCTTGGAGTGTTCTCTCTGTATGTTCCACCACGTGATCACATTAAAAGTAGTTTGAACAGTATTTGAATTTCTACAGTTGTTTGAGTACATTGTAATTAAGTTGACTTTACCCCGCAAACCTAGAAAAGTGTGTGTTTTAGAATAAAACCGTGTTATGCAGAATTTCCTTTTAATACTGTTTGTGTTAACACCTGCGCTACTAAACGCTAATAAAGAAGCAAAAGAAAGGCAATCTACCTTAAGTGTGCATCGGTTTTGCTCTTTCTCTCTGATATGTTTATTAATTGCAGTGATGTTTGCATTGATTATAATTTAGGAGCCAGGAACGGTGGAATATCTGTCAAATATCCAACGTCAAACTATCTTTAACTGGCTTTGTTAGCTGGCTTGAATTCAGCTGTGACACCCCTGCACCTTTTCTCCATTCATAAATCTGCAAAATTAACTCTGCCAGGGCTCTACATTAAAGCTGGCCGGCTTGTCATAAAAGAGCAATTTTGAGGTGCCACATGTATGAGTGCTAACGTTTGATAGATACTGGTTAAGTGACTGAATAACACTCGCTAGCTATGGCTCAAATAGCACATGCATTGATCCAAAAACATAATCAGACAGAAAACAAGACAAATCCCGTTAGTTTTAAACTTACCATGTACCAGCTTGCAAAGTTGTTTAAACATCTGAAAACAGGCACTGCACAGAACTAAATAGTGGTTTTGAGCACCTGTGTGGTCTTGATGAGATCCCTATTGGGAATAGACTTGAGCCCTTGGGGAGGCCAGAACCAGGTCTATCCAGCCCATTTCACACAAGCCGTGTTTCACCATTTTTAGAAACTTGCACAAAGTCACCAATTGGCTTTTTCCTAATTCAGGAAGAAATCTACATGAATGGGTGATTGACATGGTTGAACCTTTTGAGGTGCATTGGGGGGAAATATCTATTTTAGACTGTTCATGTCTGCTGATGATATTTGTCCAATAATGAAAAATATGAATCATTCGACACACTCACTAAATTGGCAATGATAAAATCTTATCTGGATCCAGATACATTAAACAATTTTAGGCCAATATTAACACTTTCATTTCCCAAATATTATAGCTTATTGCATTTGACTATTGTCCATATCAAAGTTTTTGAAAAAATTAAATGTCAAAATCCTTCTCCTAATTTAATATTGTTATAGAACGCCTGACTGTGTGAAAATGTTTGAATTATTGCATATTCATTTAAATATTGCCTCAAATAACACATTGTAAACGATAATGCATTTGTGCCAGAGCTGTATGTGAGGGAAGTGTAGCAGGAAGGGGAGAGGGTATTATGGGGTGCAGTGGTCGGTGAGGGTGGAGATGGGGACTATGGGGTGTAGGAGATACAGTGTAGACTAAGGTGAGGGTAGAGATGGAACTATGGGGTATAGGAGATACAGTGTAGATTAAGGTGAGGGTGGAGATGGGGACTATGGGGTGTAGGAGATACAGTGTAGATTAAGGTGAGGGTGGAGATGGGGACTATGGGGTATAGGAGATACAGTGTAGATTAAGGTGAGGGTGGAGATGGGGACTATGGGGTGTAGGAGATACAGTGTAGACTAAGGTGAGGGTGGAGATGGGGACTATGGGGTGTAGGCGATACAGTGTAGACTAAGGTGAGGGTGGAGATGGGGACTATGGGGTGTAGGAGATACAGTGTAGATTAAGGTGAGGGTGGAGATGGGG